>JAOTOM010004275.1:0-255592 GCA_034440615.1 Ashinkailepas kermadecensis
TCGGGCCGGACCGGACCGGACCCGGTCTGTTAGTCGAGCCGGACCGGACCGGACCGGATCTGTCAGTCGAGCCGGACCGGACCGGACCCGGTCTGTCAGTCGAGCCGGACCGGACCGGACCGCGTCTGTCAGTCGAGCCGGACCGGACCGGACCGCGTCTGTCAGTCGAGCCGGACCGGACCGGACCGGGTCTGTCAGTCGAGCCGGACCGGTCCGGACCCGGTCTGGTCCGGACCCAGTCTGGTCGTGCAAACACTTGCTCCGGTTTCGCCCTCGCTTGTATTTACCTTGCACGTTTGGCTGATTTAACACCGGCTTGGATTTTAGCCACATGTTTATCTTCAATCCCACGAACCCGAGAAAACGGAAAATGCTCACCTGAGTACGCTAAAGTGAAGTGGTCCAGTCAAGATACAAACTAAAACGTTGTGCTTGTTGGAGGAGAGAAGCGTGCTGGCAACATAACGATTGTGCAATGGGCACCCATGATGATTTTCAGAGGTTTCCATCCGAGTGTCAATGGCTTTGACCAGTTGTGGGCCCAGCGCAGGGAGCCAGTGTCGTACTCGAGTCGCATACCTTGGCAGTCCCACACCTCCGAAGCCATGCATCGCAGGCACGCCAGGGCATCTCTCAGGGGATCTTGGGTGTTTTCGCAGCGGACGCAGAATATTGTATTCTGCGTGACGTCATGTGGAATCTTTTATTGGTGTGTTCGCAGCAGGTCTTTTGTTTGCAATCACGCCACATTGTCGATAATACCTGCGCAGACTGGACAAATTACACAATTAGACAATTGCCAAATTAGAGAATAAGCACACCTAAAAATGGACGACGATACTCCCATGTGTATTGAGAGAAAATATCCTCCTAATCCCTAATTCCACTACTGATCTTCCACTCTAACACCCAATCCCACTTTGAGATACTGCATTCTATAACGAGCCCACCATGCTCTGCAGCCTGCCCAGCCAGACAGAAAAGCATGGCACACTCGGCGAGATCACGGGCGCTGTATGACCCACGCAGTCGATGCGCCCCAACAACCCAAATGCCACCAACCATCGGACGAGAGCTCGTCGCTGCGGTGCGGCGGCCACTACACCGGTGCGGCGGCCACTACACCGGTGCGGCGGCCACTACACTGGTGCGGCGGCCACTACACTGGTGCGGCGGCCACTACACTGGTGCGGCGGCCACTACACTGGTGCGGCGGCCACTACACTGGTGCGGCGGCCACTACACTGGTGCGGCGGCCACTACACTGGTGCGGCGGCCACTACACTGGTGCGGCGGCCACTACACTGGTGCGGCGGCCACTATACTGGTGCGGCGGCCACTACACTGGTGCGGCGGCCACTACACTGGTGCGGCGGCCACTACACTGGTGCGGCGGCCACTGCACTGGTGCGGCGGCCACTACACTGGTGCGCCGGCCACTACACTGGTGCGGCGGCCACTACACTGGTGCGGCGGCCACTACACTGGTGCGGCGGCCACTACACTGGTGCGGCGGCCACTACACTGGTGCGGCGGCCACTACACTGGTGCGGCGGCCACCAGACTGGTGCGGCGGCTGGTGGACATTCTGCTTTAGAGTTTCATGCTGGAATGTTCACTCAAGTACAGTACAATACATGGATTCCGCAGTGTTTATTTAGCCTAGCCCTAGTATGTCCAATTCCATTTGTGCACAGGTAGTCCACCACAATCAAGGCATTCACAATTGACATGCACCCGAAAATGCCACCGATAAATATGTTTGCTTCCCACGCAATCGGGCGAAGTTCACATTCAAAACTATTGCGCCATTTGTTTCTAATTCCGACCAAGTACAGGAAACATATTATATGCGTCCGGCAGATTACATATGGCGTACAAAGAATCAACGTAGTCCGGATCGCTGCGAACGCCAAAGCGTGCAGAATAGATCCGATATGACGTCATCCGTGACGTAGTCAGCATATAATCTTTGTCGTCCGGGTCGCTGCGAAAACACCCCTAATCTCAGGGGCAATGTGCTCCAACAGATAAACAACTTATCGATAATTCTGAGATCAGCGGGACACGATGACGTACGCTCTGTGGTACATGATCTTATCAGTCGAAGCCAGCTGGAGAGAGGAGAGACAGAGCGCCCCCGACTTCGAAGATGTCACGTCAGTGTTAAATTATTCGTGAAATAGGGTGGAATATACCACTTTCTGAACACTCAATCGACATCCTTATCCAATAAGTATCGACATCCTTCTTCTCGATGCGTGCTTATGGGCTCTTCGTGTCTCCTTTCTAACAGTACTTTGTTTATAAGTATCATGATCATGCTCTCAATAAGGGATGGTGATACACGAACATTTTGCAACCCAATTTCAGGCAACGTGATTATTCATAATACGATATGGCATGCAGTGCCATTGTATAGCATAGGTATTTGATATCGCTATCCCGAATACAGCTCTTCCTAAATTATGAATATCAAAACAACTGATGAAGGTACAGTCATAAATACACCATTTGGCTAAAATTTGAGTCTGAAAGACATCAAAGGCATTTGAAATCACACTAATTCCATGGTAAATGTCGACATCCTACTGTGCTTGTTTCGACATCTCGCACCTAACGAAAAACCATTATTTTAATACTGTGTCACGTGTCTCCAACTTTCTGGAAGGTGTAGAGGAAAACTAAACGCTTCTGTTGGCTGTGTTGCCTTATATATTATACTGATGAAACGCTTTTCACAGAAACAAGGACAAAATGTAAGGAATACTGCATTTTTCTTCTTCTAAGATAACGTAAGTTGGCAGTAATTGTTTCGCATCCGTGGCCACTTGAGGGGTAAGCACCGGCTGCGATTGATCATAATTATTGCATATGATTGCCAAATTTAAGTCGATATTGGTCACAATAGGCACGATGTCATCAGAAGAACATGGTCTGTCAAAACCGCCGCAATCAATCAACAATAACGAAAAGTTGTTGGAAAACATGTTATGCGACTGTGTTTCAATGTAAGCGTGTTTCAATGTAGTCGCGGAGGTGGTCACTGCATGAAACTAATTGCCACCGAATGCAGGTTCGCAATAGTCATGTAGCCAGAGATGCCCACCTGAAAAGAACTAGCACGAAATGGTTTGTTGCTATTGCAACCACGGGCTCTTTTATTTTCAGAGTTTACATGGTAATGCTAATGTGTCGGGTTGCGTAGCTAGCCAAATAATCTGTGGCATGTAGCTGGGGCTGTAAATCTGATATAATGTTACTGTATTCAGCTCACAAATATTATTTTTTGAAACGTGAACCAAATATGTGGGCTCGCAGCCTCTGTGTTGCAAACATGCACGCCTGTGTTGTGGTTATTGTAATTATTACTTGCTTATTTGTCATCAAATGTTAAACATCAGATGCATTCGCGTAAGATCCACCACAATAGTGGCTTTTCACTCATGCACGTCATGGCAAATAAAAATTGAATCAATGAAGTGCGATCGCAGGACACACAACTCTGGTTATCAGGAACTGCATAGGCCCGTATCAGGCCGACTAGTTGGCTGTTTATTGGAGCTTAGGGGCGCATCAATTGCGTTGGTCATGCAGCGCCCATAAAATCGTCAGTCAAACAGTGAAATGCAGGCGTAACTCAGTCCACGTGCCGAATTACATGTCATGGAGTCGAATACAAGGGTGATACCTTGCCGTGCTACTACCTTCATGTTACCACAGATTCCCACGTGGCTCGGGATCCAGAGGACACGACCATCTTGTTTTGCCCCTGATGGTCAGCGATGTGAGTCTAGATATAATCTCGTGTGAAATTGAGTTCGTTAGATAAAACGCTCCCAGCGCAAGCAGGCTACCGAGCGAGTTGCTACATAATATGTGCTGTGCATTATTAGCAACCTCGATGAAACCCAATGCTTTGTTTATTGCGACTAGTTCTGATGTCTAGACTGATGCGTAGGCGGGGAGAGAAAGCGATCTACCCAGGCAGTGCCCGACGTAAAGTCACTTCCAACGTCATATCTTCATATCGTCATATCGTCATATCGTCATATCGTCATATCGTATATCGTCATATCGTCATATCGTCATATTGTCATATCGTCATATCGTCATATCGTCATATCGTCATATCGTCATATCGTCATATCGTCATATCGTCATATCGTCATATCGCCATATCGCCATATCGTCATATCGTCATATCGTCATACGTCATATCGTCATATCGCCATATCGTCATATCGTCATATTGTCATATCGTTTTTATGTGTTGTGTCTGTCGTCATGTCGTCATGTCGTCATATCGTCATATGTATATCGTCATATCGCCATATCGCTATCGTATATCGTATATCGTCATATCGCCATATCTTCATATCTTCTGTCGTCATGTCGTCATGTCGTCTGTGTTGTCGTCATTCGTCATACGTCATATCGCCATATCGTCATATCTTCATGTCGTCATGTCGTCATGTCGTCATGTCGTCATATCGTCATATCGTCATATCGTCATATCGTCATATCGTCATATTCGAAGTGTTCGTCTGTTCGTCTAGTGTTCGTCTTCGAACCATCTGTGTTTGCCAGTGCAATTTTCTTGCCTTGATATTACAGAACTATGTATTATATACGGCCTTGGTCATAGCTGCCATACACTTCAACATTTACATGCATTTTGATTATTGAAGCATACAAATTACTACAACAGTACATCCATTGCATGATTGTAGTATAGAATAGAACGTAAAAATGTCCACATTTAAATGGATTTTCACAGTTTGGCACAGTACACGGATATCCAACCTTTTGATTCAGATGCCTGGGTATTATCGGTGCTGGCATCCAATTTAGCAAAATACTTATTACCATCATGTATTATAGTAGCATAGATACAATACTTAAGTCCACACACTATTATACCAACTTTAAGTGCGAGAACGCCTCTCAGAATCTTAGAATCCCTAGAGAGGATTATGCGCTCGTGATGTGACCTGACAAGGTCACATGAGGAGTGATATGAAGAGTGATGATGTGACGAGTAACGAGTGATGATTGTCATGTGACCTGAGAAGGCACATGACGAGCATGGCAACTGACCCGAGTGGATCTCCAGCTGGGTAACTGCGTAGTGGCATTGACAGCACGTTACACATTTGAATTCAAATTATGCCGTTCGACAGAAATGGTTCGGTAAGATGGTGGGCGCATGGTATATGCAACAATATCTGCCTAGTATAGACTCTGATCCCATAATCTACTCAATGAAGACATTTGGATTAAGAGCATTAAAACACCGAATTACAACGGAGACTACTATCAAGGTCGTCCAGTGATCACATCGTCCAGTGATGTGTACGTCCAGGCTGGGATTTAAGAACCTCGAAGATAATGGAATGAATTTAGGCCAATTCCAGAGTGTATATTTCTGAACACTACTTGTGGTGCAAACAGTTAAATGGGCATAGGAAAGTCGAGTTTGTGCGATGTACTCCATAGACGTCATTGTTAAACTATACAATTATTGGGACATGCGCAATGCCGTGCCGAAGGTGTGGGGGGGGGGCGGACATTGGAGCAGTTCCCCTCCCCATGAGAGGTTGTGGGACCCCAATATCGCGCCGGGGTTCGGAAAAAACGCCAGGCTCCCTAAAAATCCTGCTGGTGTCCCCAACAATCACACCTGGGAACATAAAAATCACTTTGCAGGCCCCAAAAAGTCCCTGAAAATGACGATGGGGCTCCCAAAATCCCACCAAGGCCCCTGAAAATCACACTGAGGCCTAAAAAATCGTTCCGGGACCTTAAAAATGACACTGAGGGCTCCAAAATGTTGGACCGGGCTCCTGAAAATACCGCTGGGCCTCCAAAAAGTCGCGCCGGGACCCCCATAAATCGCGCCAGGGCCACAGAAAACCACGCTAAGGCCATAAGAGGTCGGACCAGGCACCTGGAAATCACGCTGGAGGCCAAAAAGACCGGAAGTCACGCCAGGGCTCTCGAAAATGACACTGGGCACCATAAAGACTGTTCAGGCCCTCAAAATCACGCTGGGTCCCAAAAGGTCGGGTCGGGGCCCCTGATAATCGCGCTGGGGTCCCACAAAGTTGGACCGGGCACCGAGAAAATCATGCTAGGAGCACAAAAAGTCGTGCCGTGATCTGTGAAAATCACGATGGGTGTCGCAGAAAGACGGGTTGGGCCCCTGAAAATCACGCTGGGGACTTCAAAAGTTCGCACCTGAGCCCAGAAAATCAAGCTGGGGGCCGACAAAAGTCGTTCCGGGCCTCTTGAAATCACAACGGGGACTCCAAAAGGTTGGGCCGGGGCCACTGAATATCACGCTGAGCCTGAATGTACCGAAAAGTCGCGTCCGGGCCCATGCAAATCATGCTAGGGGCTCTTCAGGTCGCACCGGGATCCCAAAAATCTCATCGGGAACACCTAATAAATGAATCCAGGGCAACGAAGAAAAAAACCAGCCTGGACATGGAAAATCACTCTGGGGTTCCAGCAATTGTTCCAAAAGAAACCAAAACGTGTTGGACCCCCACATACATGTCGAGGCCACTAAAACTCGCGATAGGCATCCAACAAGTGAAGGTAGGGTCCAAAAATCGCACTTAGACCCAAAAACGTCGCGCCGCTGACCTTGGAAATCACTGGGGGCCCAAAAAGTCGCGCCGGAGCCCCACAAGTCGCAGCTGGCTTTCCGAAAATAAATTCCTAACCGGAACGTTACTCTGCGGCCACAAAAATTGCGTCAAAGACCTCCCCCCAAAAAAAAAAACGCGTCGGGCCCCGGACAATGAAGCACGTTGGAGCACCAAAAAATTGGAAACTCGAAGAATCGTACCGGAAAGTATCGCATAGGAGGCTTACACAAAATAGAAGACGGACCAAAAAATCACAAAAGAACTCCTTCGAGTCGACCCGAGCAAAGGCAAATTCAGAACAGGTCCTGAACAAAGTTTTCCTAAGGGCCTTTTTACTCTGAAGGTTGCCATCGGCTGAAAAAAAAACTTGTTGAGCAGCCGCAGTGGCATACCTACGAAGGAGGAAAATACCCCCCCCCACCCTTCTCCCCTCCATCCTGAAGAGGTGGGCTTCCAAGAACCCAAGAATCGCATCGGAGTCCCACAAATGATTCTGGGCGCCCATAGATTCGCGTCGGGGCCCCCAGAATTAGAGGTTATAAATAATTATAACCGGCACCAAAAAAACTTGCACCCGGCCAAACATTTGCGCCGGGAATGACAAAATCGCGCCGAGGCCATCCATTAGGGGTATACCATCATTAGGGGTACACCGTCAGCTTCACGCATCTAAACTTGCTTTGTTTGGCCGACTAAGTAACTCGGGAACAAAACTATAACGACACCGTAGAAAGCAAACTTTTCAAGCATTTTTTTTCGTGGGCTGATACCGAAACATTTTGAGAGGTCCAAGAAGATCAGAAGATATATTTCGCCGTTATCCACCATGCCTGAAATGCTTTGTCAGTGATAGCGTGAAGCGCTGTTTCCGTATAATGTTTTTTTCGGTAACCGTGTTGAGCGTCATATAGTAAGGTGGTTACTTCCAGATAGCCAGACAGCTGCTCCTAAACTACTCGTTCGACCACCTTCATTATAGCGGGCAAAAATTATATATGGCGCGTATCTGTGGGATTTGTGGACGTTTCCTGAAACATGAGCACGCTAATGCCGTCGACGCCAGTGGAGTTGGATGGCTTCATTAACACCAGCGTAGAGTGCAACACATCCATGTCGATTGGTTGTACCCTCAATGTGCCGTTGTGACACGAGTGAGGCATGTGGGCACTGGTGCGGTCGCAGCTGGCACGCTGGCAGCTGTACTGGAGCCTATTGGGGCGTAGTAATCGTTTAGTGCGTCAGGTGCAACGCACTGGCCTGACGCACCAGCACGTCAGGTCTCACGCACTGACCTGATCTGGCCTAGCGCACCAGTGCGTCAGGTGCCACGCACTGACCTGGCCTGACCTGACCTGACACACCGGTGCGTCAAGTGCCACGCACTGAACTGACCTGACACACCAGTGCGTCAGGTGCCACGCACTGACCTCACCTGACCTAACACACCAGTGCGTCAGGTGCCACGCACTGACCTGGCCTGACCTGACCTGACACACCGGTGCGTCAGGTGCCACGCACTGACCTGACCTTACCTAATATACCAGTGATTCAGGTGCCATGCACTGACCTGACCTGACCTAACACACCAGTGCGTCAGGTGCCACGCACTGAACTGACCTGACGCACCAGTGCGTCAGGTGCCACGCACTGACCTGACCTAACCTAGCACACCAAGTGCGTCAGGTGCCATGCACTGACCTGACCTGGCCTGACACACCAGTGCGTCAGTTGTCACACACTGACCTGACCTGGCCTGACACACCAGTGTGTCAGGTGTCACGCACTGACCGTGGCTTCAAAAAACAGCATTGGTGTACCTTCCCTAACATAGCGTTATTAATGTCAGCTGCAAAACCTGCAGCGGCAAAACATGGGAACAAGGGCCCCTCTAAAATACGTTCTTTATATTTGTGGCGGCGATGTATTCGTTCTTAGCTCACCTGAGTGAGTGGTCCGATCTTTCGTCTCTTGGCCGCTGCCGCAACAGTTCCCCGTGAGGCAGCGATTGTCAAATTGTGCAACGCCTCTGGTCCACCGCTTCAAAGGCAGCCAGTGGCGGCTCGTCGAGTGTTCATCATGGATCCCGCTTATTTCCCAGGCTTCACACGTTTAATCATAAATGAAAAACGGCTAGCATGAACGCGCTGAATTTTTTCATCACCATCAGTGACATCCATGACCAGTCTTTTGATACATAATTTTTGTTTTTAGTTGACGTAGTGTTCTAGTTATGGTGCTTTTTAGAAGGAACTCTACTCAGAGTATTTCGGCCCCGTGCGTATAGTGCCATCGGTAGGTTTCGCATTTTCCATCCAGCATATTACGTGAATGACTTGATAAAATGCGACGAAACTGCACAGAACTGCGGACATTCATTGCATAGCGCTTGGTTATCAAACTCGTTGTCAGCTCCGGTCAGGTCACTAACCCGAGATGATTTGTCGTGAACATGTGATCTTGGATGTTCTCAGATTTCGTACTTTTTCAAGTTCCCAAATACCGAAATAGATGACGAACTATGCAGGATGCCCTTATAAAATACACACCGCGTCACACATTCACTTCGAAGTCCAAAACGTGGATGCGATGCAATGGCATTCGCACATTCCTATGGAGGTCAGGTCAAGTCACACAGGTTCAATATGGCCGGTTCGGGGTTTTGGGCCCAAAGCAGCTTACGGCCCTGTGTGATAAACATGACCACCTAATACGAAATCAGCACACACACGTGTCCTAGAACCAGCCTTGACCCACTGTGGCGCCATGCGTCTGTTGACCTGGCCAGTACAGGTCAAAGGTCAGTTCACCAATGGTGATCCAAAGTATTTCATAGGGTAATTTTGGGTGCTGAATTTGAATTCGACGTTCATCGTTGCCCTCTAGAGTCCAAAATTATGCGTTCGGGACCCCAAAACCCAAACGCCATATTGACCCTCCGTGACTTGACCTGATCTGTGCATGGGCACATTAATGCTATTGGATCACTCCTCAATGGACTTACAAGTAAATAGGAAACACTGTGGTATGTATTTAATATGGGCGCCAAGCATAGTTTGAAAACTATTTGGATCCAAACGTGAAAGGTGTGAAAGCTGCCGGTACAGGTTCTTGAATAATCGTCACAGGTCAGTAACGTCATGTGAACTGACGACAAGTTTTAGACTAGGGATTTCGAAATGAACACCCGCAGGTGTGCGCACAATGGGGGTTCGCTATTTGTGAAAATGTGTGGAGTTGCAACAACCCGCCTCCTCTCGGGCCACCGTAGGTGGAAAAATGTCTACGTTTTTCCTATATTAGCCATCGCCAGGGGTGGCACTGGGTATGTGAAAATAGATAACCTCATGGGAGGTATGCCAGACCGGTCCAAAGGGCGTCGAGTGACTGGAGCACAGCACAGCACACGTGCGCCGATCGCAAGAGCAACTCCACCCTTGATTAGAAGGACGTTTATCCCACCATACAGGCGGTAAACTAGCCTTCGGCACGTACTCCCTCCTGTATCCGCTCGTGACGCATGCTAACATTTCCCGTATCTATGTGCTCATTGCCCGTTTTCCATTTCCCCGTGCACATGCATTGTACCATGTATATTCGGGCATTTCGCTATTTTGATCATTTTCATACCACGACATCCGTGAATGTTGGCGATGATATTTGCATCTTTGCCCTCCCAGGTTTCCTCAAAACGAATCGAGTAGATGCGCTCCTGTGCGCACTTCTGGTAAATTGTGAATTGCGGACTGATCTAAGCATGCAACATACCATGAGTATGAGGGAAGACTCATGTGAGGACTCCGTAATCAAGATTTTCCGACGCGCTTAGCGCAAATCATATCACAATACATGGCGTACGGGAGCTCGGTAGGAGTTTGTGACGTCACTATAGTTCTATGCGACTTTTGGCCGGATGGTTTTATCTGGGAGCGTTAAACTGCAAGCTGCGCATCAAAACCAAATGATCTGAACTGCTTCAGCTCAAGGCCGTGTGCAGACAGGTTCAGCTTCATACGATTTGTCTACTTACTACCTAGTTTGAGTTTAAATGTGATGGGCATATAACCAGTGCAGTTGATGAGCCCTTGAAACCCAAAATGAGTTTAAATGTAGCTAATCTTTCCTACCTCACATACTGATCACAAGTTCAGGTATTATGGACAATAGCAATTTCTTGTCTGGTGTTGGGTTTACTGAGCCCCTTTTGGCCAAGCAGAAACTTCACAGCAAGAAAGCATTTGAACTTATTGGACAAGCATTGAAGCTTGATGAGGAGAATAAGCCAGGTAGGTATTGTTTGATTTCAGAATGTTGTCAATTTCATTTTGTATCAGTTCTAGCAAGATGAGAAGTTAGAAGACAATTTGGAGCAACACCTTAGGTACATAAATTTCAATGTATTTTTGTGCATGAAGGTGGTAACAAGACAAGGTATTTATTAAGATCAAGGTAAAATATGATGTGTTGGATTTTTATACAGGGTATTTTAATGTGAAAATGATGATGCGACCACTCATTTTCTCAGCAAATGATTGCTTTTCAGTTGGCAAAGAAATACACAATCAAAATCCTCACTCTACAAATGTAGCACATAGCATATAAATTATCCGTACCTGGTGTGTCACACATGTGATGAAGAAATTCAACACTTCATCCACTCAATTTAATACTCTGACATAAAAAACGTTGTTTCTGCCTTCATTCAACATTTATTTCAGAGAATTCATACTCCCAGACCAATGCGTCTGCAACGCGACCAAGGCCGGAAGGGTATTCTTCAAGTATTACCCCTCAGACTTACTTTAACTCAACAATGTATCCAAGCCATCATCAGCTGACTGTCAGTCAGCTGTTGGTGAGGTTACTCAAACGTATCGAGACACCCCCAGTTGGGTGCACTGAATGAACCAATGGCATCATCAGGAACATTTATAAGGGTTAGGTTAGGTTACGTTTGGTTATTGTTAGGTTAAGGTTAGGTTTGGTTATTGTTAGGTTAGGTTAGGTTAGGTTTGACCCCTTATAAATATTCCTGGTGATGCTCTGGGGTCATTCAGTGCAGTCATATGGAAGTGTTGTTTCTGTACGTTTGAGTGACGTCACCAACAGCTGACTGGCAGTCAGCTGACTGTGACTCGGATGCATTGTTGATATAAAGAAAGCGTGAGGGGTAATACTTGAAGATTACAAGCTGGGGGTAAGTGGTCTTGGGGTAAGATGCTCGTCTCGCAATCGAAAGATTGTGGGTTCGAATCTCACCTGTCGCCACTCTTCGCCCGCGACCAATCAGCGTGAGAGATTGGCGACACTGACTCAATGGTCGATGTGTCGTAAAAACAATAACTGAAGATTACCAGCTGGAAGTTCCTTGCTGTGCTGTAATCCGTTAAGGGCAGTGCTGTCAATGTCCAACACATCTTCGAGAAGGTTTAGTATGTACATTTACTAAGAAGAGAAGTGTGTTTAGTAGGAATATTTACTAAACTTCTGGAAGTTTAGTAGGTATTGTTACTAAAGTTGCCTATGGAGATATATACAATGTAGCATATATTTGATGACGTCATGGCCCAAAAAAATTGTTTACAAGGATTCTGGTTTTTCGGTTAGGTTAGGTTAGGTCATATTATCTATTTATTATATTATTAATTTAGTAGTCAGTGACTCAGTAGACAAACCACACGCAACAATGTACACCACTCGTATCAGTGTAAGCTTAGCCTTGTGGTGAATCGGATGTGCTGCTGTATCTTAGATAATTATTCAGCTTTCTTTTCAGGACAAACACGCAAGTTCATAATTTTTCTGACAACACAGTGCCGTTCCCAGCGGGGTTATTTGCTCAAATAGTTGTTCCTTGGATTCCACTGCCACAAGATTCAAAAGTTCCTTCTTGAAGCATCAGGGCTATAACCCACAGACTTGTGCCTATGACATCATCAATTGTATGGACCCCCGTTTACTTAAAAGTAATCATTTGCAGTGAAAATAAGTGATCGCATTGTCTTCATCATGTCAGAAAGCATATCATTACAAAAACCAAAATGTATATATATACATATATATATATATATATATATATATATATATATATATATATATATATATATATATATATTATATATATATATATATATATATATATATATATATATATATATATAATTGGGAAATCTAGCTTGTGTAAAATTTCAAATTCCATTTCAGCCATTAATGAATTAGGGTAATCAAAGATGAATTGAAGAGAGAAGCTGTATGGCAAATAGACTGCAATGCTTTTAGAAACTAAAAACAAAACAATCTAATGAGCTGATAAGTCTGGTGAAAATTTGGCTCAGCTGGACCTAGTATTTTCATACCTGTGCATGCATGTGTAAACTGCAATGCATCCATAATCCAATGCTGTGTGCAATCCTGTGTGGTGTGCAATGGCAACAGCCAATTTTGGGTATAGTGCTTTCAGGTATTAACAACAAAAACTTTACATACATGAAGCATGTAGCTCCATGAAGCATGCAGCAAACCAAGTGGTTAAGTTTGCTTAGGTCAGGTTAGGTTTTTATGCTTAGGACAAATTAAATAATCAATATGCAGGTATATATAGATTTACCTGGCCATACCAGATGAATGATGCAACTTGTGTTACTACAAACTTCATATGTGATGAATTATATTGCAATGCAAAATTTTCAGGAGTGATGTGAAATTCTTCAATCATGACCAAGCCTCACACCTTTAATTTTTAGCCATGCTGAAACAATTTGAGAGGATAGTTCCTTGTAAGCTCAGAACCCCATAAAATAAGAACAACCGTAGTGGACACAGTAACCAAACTAGGTTGAAAGTGAAAGCTTTTCCAGTCTGGTGGCACTCCATGCAGGTCTATTAGACTTAGGATATCCTGTACTTTGAAGTATACTGGAGTATGACAAACCAATTTATAAATGATGTGCTCCTTCAGCTCATAAACTGCATGCTAGCTGAATTTCAGTTTTCCAACTTCCATGGCAAAGGTGGTCAAAGCTAGGTTTGTCCAGCTGATTTTAGCCATGATAAAAACTGGTTGAAGCCACTTGCTGGATGAAGCTTGCCAACCCTGCCTAGCAGATCCACATTTTGTGTTCACATATCAGAAACATCACCCAGTGATCGAACGTATTGCTACTGCCTCGCGGAGCTGCTATCGATTTTGTTAAAAAAGTGTGCAAACCGGACCAACCTACTCCGTCAGGCACCCGCCAGGAGGCGGTGCGGCTGTACCGACGCGGCATCGCCGAACTGGAGCGCGGCATCGCCGTGGACTGCTCGGGCCGTGGCCAGGACCGGCAGCGCGCACAGCGGCTGCAGGCCAAAATGCAGACCAACCTGTCGGTGGCCTCAGACAGAGTGCGCTTCCTCGGTGAGTTGACACGCTGGCCGGCCGTGCCTGCCCGTGGCTTAGATCGGGTTCGGATCGGTGAAAGAGTCGGAGCCAGCTGGACTATGGACACCTTTTAATGCCAATGTATGGCATAGCACATGCTTTTCAACCATGCATTTGCACAACCATGGGCATTTGGCATGTGGTATTCTTTTTAATTTGGAGTTATATGAGGGGCATGTGGTGTTCAAGCACATCTTTTCGTGACGGTGTAACTGACTTCACCGGAAACGAAGCGACCGTGCTGCTACACAAGCTGGTTATTGAATTACAAAAACGACGATCCAGTGCTAATTCCGGTGTATATACTTGAAATATAATTCATGAACATCTGCACAGCTGTATGTTTTGCACATGAACCCAGGGTCGAATCCTTGAACCTAATTTGTGAAAATCGATCAAGCGTGATGCTAAGTTGTGTGGATGTACTGAACATGTACAAGTAATATGACCTATGTAAAGTTATTTGTGTGGTGTTGACATGCCAACTTGTACTAGTAGTCCAAGAAATCACACCACTTGCACTGAAACGTTCCATAAGATTGTGATAACGTCTGGTATATTCCTGCATTGATGAACATAATCAATTGAACACCTTTAAGCGTCCTCCACACACTATATAGAGAACACTCATCGACTGTTACTGCGGTTGGATTCGCGTTCGTTAGTGCTCGGCTCCGTTTTTTTTATCGTAGTGGAGGGGTTGATTTTAAATGGTTAACATTTGTGGCTTGTCAAGTTATTATGGACTGTGATGTGTTGGCATGTGGACGGTTAATGCAGTGGGCGCCGAACATCATGCACACTTGATGAGCACCTCAGCCCGATGATAACAACAACAATTGGTATTGCAATGTATTGGTCTCTTTTGAGTAATGTCCAGCCCAATGTTTTGAAACGTAAATTGGAAGTGCATAACGGTGAGCTATGACCATAGCAATTCATTGAAATTTATGCCCAAATAAGCCCAAGATTCATTGAAATAACTAGGTATTGGGCATCTTGACTTCCGCCACATCTTGTGACTGAAATGTATGATAGGCCTCAGAATATAATGGTCATATGTCATTTGCAGAAGGAGACCTCTCACACCATGGTGGTAAGTCCATGGCGAATTGACGTGCATGAAGATAATTGATCCCTGACATGCTTGTTGCATTGGCTCGACCAGCACCTTGCTATTTTACACTTAATTGCCATGGCAAATATAGTCGCAAATATATACTCAAACTTGCTTGCCCATGCAATAATTTGTCGGTTATTCCACAAGTGGAGGTTTTCGAAAATTATTGCTGCCAGGGTGGGAATTAAGGCACTTCTTCAGATATTTTGTCTAAAAACATTTTTGCATATGCCGGATGTAAGCCAATCCCTTTCATGTAATGCAATAAGCATCATTTATAATGGTTGGTGTTGTGTCGACAATACCAAAGACAATTGAACCTCCATCGATGAAAAGGGCGTGAGCTTTCAAATTCCGATCATTGGTCCTCTGTCAAACAACAGAGCCTGCGGTGCTCGGTAAATTTCAAAGGATCCTTAATGCACAGGAACTTCCGAGCTTAACACGAGCCCTGGAGGGCCTCTGAAAATTACGCGCACTGGAGGGGGGCGGATTCCGCCTCCCCCCCATAAGATCTCGACTCCTATTAAAGCTGGAGTAACGACATTCGCAGGGTGGATGGGTACGGTAGTGAACTCTATTGTGTGCAATTTCCATGACTTTAGGTCAATATCTTCAAGGTCATATGAGGTCACATGTCAAAATTTTCTTGTTTTGCGTGACTTGGCTTCTCATTGTTATGCATCGCTGTGATTGTGCTTGAATGCTCCAAAATTGGCATCGATGATGTTTTGGACATTACTAATGATGCAATACAGATGCTAGACCCCGAATTTGACCTCAGGTCACCTATATAGCAGCACTTTATCAGGTCAGTTACCGGAACCGGGCCGCCCGCCCGACTGCTCCGTCGGGCAGCTCGGCGCAATCGGCTTCGCGAAGAAATGAGTGAAGTATATGAATAAAGTATGGAAACGCTTAGGTACACAATGACAAACAGTAGTTTTCAGGATGTGTAGGGAGTAACATGCAAAGCGACATCAATCGCATAACAGCCATTTGCATTTATGACAACATTCCAGTTGACCAAGTTTGGTTCTATTAACCCGTCATGAACTTGACCTGACTTGACCTCGGTTACCTAACATAACCTTTGAACTATATAGCATAACAATATACATCAAGCAAGTCGCTAGTGTTGCCAAGAAGACTTCCCTTTTGCCAATATACGGGAAGCGCATCAGCGCCGATTTTTGTGGTCTGGTGCTACGATTTTTTTTTACTTTAACGACCTCTAACTCGACATATTTTGGGCCGATTTCCGTTTTTCTTGCTTTAAACAACGCGCCGGTCATTTCTAAGCAGGTACGCAAAAACTGGCGTATATCGACCGGTAACATCTAGAGTTATGTACGAAAAACCGGAGGGGTAGACGGATTTCGCCCCCCCCCCTCCAGTGCGCGTGTTAAGCAATGAATATATGCGTATCAATCTCGAAGTATGTGGATCCAAAAGTATAGGAATATCGGTACCTGGGTTCCTCTTGAACACTATTGCCACTGCATTATGCATAGCTGGCACGCACACACAAACACCGAGGTTTGAATTAACATCCCTGGTGTGAATGTGGGTGACATTATTACTCACAAACTACTCTTGATGGATTTTTATGTGTATCTGCTTTACATGCTGAGTTTGCAGCTCGTACCATGTATATAACTTTGTGCTTGCTGTGTAGCACTGATGGGGAGCGTAGTTCCTCACTAGGCATGCTCGCTAGTTGCGCTCTGAGTCGCTTGCCGCCACTGCCACTGGCCGCGCGTGTCGCCATGTCTGCTTACTGGCCGCCGTGGTGTTCCACCGCCCGCGCAGAGAGCATGCAACCTCTGGCAGAGATGGCTGTCGACAAGATGTGTCCGTCGGCGCCGCGGCCCGGGCTGGCCACCGCGCGCCCCGCGCCGGCCGTCTCAGTCATCCGAGAGCCGCGCCGCAGACCCAGTCACGCGCCGGCCGCCGACGGTGAGCCATGCCTGAGGCCACGTCCGCCCGCTGTTGTCTCCAAACCTGTCCGGCCTCAGCCGCCGACGGTGAGCCATGCCTGAGGACACGTCCGACCCCTGTTGTCTCAGATGCCAGTGAGCCATACCTCAGACTATGCCTGACCTCTTATGTGTGTGATTGCGATAAGTGTCATGCCTGTTGAGTTGCTTTGTATTGGTGTGCTTCCGTGCTCGAACGTATGTCGACTGTCAGTGACGCTCCAATTGCTATTCGTGAATGACAGGCGCGGAGAGGAAGATTACTCCCGGAGCAAGTGTCACTGGACGTCGACCTACCACCCTGACATCTACTGGCGGGAAAGGAATTCCAGCTGTTGCCGGTCGTCGCAAGGTGTCGCCATCAGTTCCATCTCCTCGCCTTCCCTCAACCAAGGTGTGAATGTGTACGGTTTTGCGGTTGGTAGAGTGGAAGATGCTGGTATTATTCGATGTCGGTTGGAGGCGACGCCAGCTCGATGAAAACGGGGGGAGCAACTTGGCTGTTGTATTCCAAGTTTCAGGGTTCAACGTATGTATCATAGACCTTCTTCATAGTCGGTGTGTTGGTCCTAACATGTCTACGCTGCAGAAATATTGGCTATGCTACTTCGTCATTCCATCTCGCTACCAGCGTACAATTGCTAGGACAATCTGAGGCGACGTCAGTCGAGAGGAAATCCACATGATATTGCTCGGATTTGTGATAGAGAAAACACGATAGATTACTGTGTTTACTCATTATCGTAACTGCACCGTTGTCCTATTCCCAGTACAGGTCGGAAGTACAGCTCGACTATGCTCGGGCTCTGCTCGTTTTCAACGCCTTGACCCTGCAACTCTTCTCTCGCTACCATATGTCCCGTCGTATTCGTCCCTTGTATTTCATTTATGTTCCCACACATGTAAAACACATGACTGGGGCAGGAGTTGTGTGCAGTTGTGGGAGCTGTGAGCTGGTGTGCAGGGACACATGTAAAATACATGCCTGGGGTAGGAGTTGTGTGAGCTGTGAGCTGGTGTGCAGGGACACATGTAAAACACATGCCTGGGGTAGGAGTTGTGTGAGCTGTGAGCTGGTGTGCAGGGACACTGCAAAGCACATGCCTGGGGTAGGAGTTGTGTGAGCTGTGAGCTGGTGTGCAGGGACACATGTAAATACATGCCTGGGGTGGAGTTGTGTGAGCTGTGAGCTGGTGTGCAGGGACACATGTAAAATACATGCCTGGGGTAGGAGTTGTGTGAGCTGTGAGCTGGTGTGCGGGGCACATGTAAAATACATGCCTGGGGTGGAGTTGTGTGGCTGTGAGCTGGTGTGAGGGGCACATGTAAAATACATGCCTGGGGTAGGAGTTGTGTGAGCTGTGAGCTGGTGTGCAGGGACACATGTAAAATACATGCCTGGGGTAGGAGTTGTGTGAGCTGTGAGCTGGTGTGCAGGGACACATGTAAAATACATGCCTGGGGTAGGAGTTGTGTGAGCTGTGAGCTGGTGTGCAGGGACACATGTAAAACACATGCCTGGGGTAGGAGTTGTGTGCAGTTGTCGGGACTGTGAGCTGGTGTGCAGTTATGTGCTCGTGTGCCTGTACCGCCCGGCTACTGTATGCCCCGCCCGTCTGGCGCGGTGCAGTGGTGCCGCCGTCGGTAATTGCAGTTGCTGTTGCGGCCACCAGGGCGTCCCGTCGCCGACGCCGGCCGGACCGTCCGGCCGCCGCCTCGGCTCCACCGCCGCCCTCAAGGGCGTCGACCCCAAGCTGGCGCAGGTCATCTTGGACGAGGTGGTGGACGCCGGACCGGTGGTCACCCTGGACGACATCGCCGGCAATGCGGTGAGGCAGTGCTCCTGCTCCTTCCGCTTCTGCTGCTGGATGGGTTCCGCGCTCTGCCCAAAAGCGCGGGTGTTCTCTTGGTCCCCGGGCAGTCAGCCGGCCCCAGGTGGTTTCTGCTGGCCCTAGGTAGTCCCTGCTGGTCCTGGGTAGTCCCTGCTGGTCCTGAGTAGTACCTGCTGGCCGTGCGTGGTCGCAATAGGTGTCTGAACACGTACTAGTCAGGTACTGGAATATTTTCTCAAGCAGCTCAATGGCGTACACAGTATAACACAGTATAACAGTATAACAGTATAACACACTGGGACACACTGCAATCTGCTGCAGCATCGCACGTCCACAGCAACATCTAACACACCACGGAGCTCTACATCAAACCAAGCCACTCGGGTGGAGTCGTGCGAAGCACTTTCGCGCACCCAATGGCGACGAAAAATGTAATCAGAAGTTAGAAGTTCAGAAGTTAGAAGAGCTTCCTGACTATCGTCAGATGAAATAGTGGACAGGCGCCCAGCACAAAGAAAACCAAAGCTTATTGGAAAATAATGGTGATGTAAAGCAACACACGTGACGCTTTCTAAGATAACTTTGCAACAGTCACCACGCAACAGGCACGGTGAATGAACACAACAGCGCAACAGACATCGAATGACCGGAGACACAACCGATAAAGACGGATACAGGCCGATACAGACAGATACTGACCGATAAAGACGGATACGGACCGATGCAGACCGATTCAGACGGATACAGACCGAAACACACGGAGAAAATGGAATACATGTGTGCTATGTGGGCGAGACGGTGAGGTCTTAATACGCACGTACTAAATATCAGAAATCACCCGGAAGACACTCCTTTCGGAGACCATTTCAAATCGGAACACGAAAGATCGATAGTATCCAACGCGTAGTTCTGACGTGAAGTATCGTGAAATCACCAGAGCTGATCACATTCACCGAAATATCTCGGAATGAATTGCATATCCGCAACCCCAGCCCCATCCTAGATAAATACATCTCATCTTGGCACATCCTGAACCCTAGCTGGCTTCGTGTGGGTTCCATGTGGTTTGTGCATTCCATGCTGGATGTTGAACAATATGAACATCTTCAGATATTTAGCATCCAACAGCACCATTCGATTGCTTCCTCACATTTGTAATGCCGTGTGCTGGCGCTTGTGTGTGTTATTTGTGGTTTCGTCTGATGTGTGAGCATGGACTTTGTCCGAAATATTAGATCTAAATAAAAGCACATATTTGAAAACGTTATAAAGATGAACCACTCAGATGACGTCTGTGCATTGCCATCGGCATCTCCAAGGTTATTTGAGGTCATTAACTCCGCTTGACCTCAGACGACTTCAGATTCTGAGTCACTGATTCATATGATCACTAAAACTAACATGTGCGTCCATTTTGCCCCTGGACACAGGAATTTGCCCCTGGGTACAAAAAATTGGACCCTGGGTACAGGAATTTTCCCCTGGGTACAGGCATTTTCCCTTGGTACATGAATTTGCCCCTGGGTACGGGAAGGCGGAGTTCTCTGGGACTAAGCTGAGCATTTCCGGAATGAGGTCAATAGTTCGACCTCATCCGACTCCTGACCTATGGGTTGACACGTACCAAATCACAGATTGCTGATGTTCCAGGATGCTGTGGAATGCTATGCTGGGCATCTGAAACGTGTGTTAGCTATTGCTTTACATCGATTGAGACTAAACGTGAAAATTCCATGTTTTTGTGACGAAAAATGACGATCTGACCTGGATCGTCAGCCGATGATGCGAAGTATAACGATTGGATATCAGTCTCGGGTTTGGTCACCTGCATCACGCTGGTTCCGTTTCATATCGCCAGCATGCTCCGTTTTGACGCACTCAGTGAGTCGCATAATTACCTTCTGTTCCTGGCACTTGTTTGTTTATTGGATGGTTCTCGACGCACTTTGCACACGATCACGGCTAATGACGACGCCCACACTTTCACCGATAGGCCGCGGGATTGGGAAATATTCCGACTGGTGCGAGTGTTGAACCCGGGACCATTGGTACCCAGGACTCAACACTTTAACCACTCGGCCATCCCCGCACCTTGTTCCCGGCACTGGTAACAGTGGCGGAATGTCGCGTCCGGCCGGTGGCCGAGGGATCACGTTGCAGCCGCGTGTGCTTGAGTCAGCGTGTGATCGGCCCTGCCTGTGGCACCGGCAGGCGGCCAAACGAGCCCTGCACGAGCTGGTGATTCTGCCGTCCGTGCGACCCGAGCTGTTCACTGGTCTGCGGGCGCCCGCGCGAGGTCTGCTGCTGTTCGGCCCGCCAGGTCTGTAATATCGACCCGCCAGGTCTGTAGTCTCGGCCCGCCCGAGATCTGCTGCTGTTCGGCCCGCCAGGTTTGTAATATCGACCCGCCAGGTCTGTAGTCTCGGCCCGCCCGAGGTCTGCTGCTGTTCGGCCCGCCAGGTCTGTAATATCGACCCGCCAGGTCTGTAGTCTCGGCCCGCCAGGTATGTTGCTGTTCGGCCCGCCAGGTCTGTAATATCGACCCGCCAGGTCTGTAGTCTCGGCCCGCCAGGTATGTTGCTGTTCGGCCGCCAGGTCTGTAGTCTCGACCCGCCAGGTCTGTCTAGTCTCGGCCCGCCAGGTATGTTGCTGTTCGACCCGCCAGGTCTGCTGCTATTGCGCCAGGTCTAGACGACCGCCAGGTCTGTAGTCTCGGCCCGCCAGGTATGTTGCTGTTCGGCCGCCAGGTTTATAGTCTCGACCCGCCAGCATTGTAGACTCGGCTCTCCAGGTCTGTAGTCTTGACCCGCCAAGTCTGCTGCTAGTCTCGACCCGCCAGGTCTGTAGTCTCGACTCGCCAGGTCTGTAGTCTCGACCCGCCAGGTCTAGTCTCGACCCGCCAGGTTTGTAGTCTCCACCCACCATGTCTGTAGACTCGGCGGCACCCACGCACCGGCATTGGACAGGCCGCGTCTGCACACTGCAGCCGACAGCCAGTAGTCGGCTCCCGGCCTCCGAGACGTCACATCTCCAGTGAAGGTGGCGTGAATGTCGCTCTTGTTCCAGATGCCTCGCCACGCGTCCCTGCCGTGTGCTGTTTGTGGTGTTCCCGGCACAGTCGGCCTCGTGCGTCTGTCGCTTGCTCTGTATTGCGAGGCAGATGACTGTGCGTGCTGACGTACTTCGTGAACGAGCATTATTGCGATACCTCGTGATGTCGGGGCACCAACTAAATGCTCACGCATCACGAGGTAGTGGCTGGCCGATGGTCACGTGTCACGAGGTAGTGGCCGGCCGATGGTCACGTGTCACGAGGTAGTGGCCGGCCGATGGTCACATGTCACGAGGTAGTGGCCGGCCGATGGTCACGTGTCACGAGGTAGTGGCCGGCCGATGGTCACGTGTCACGAGGTAGTAGCCGGCCGATGCTCGTGTCACGAGGTAGTGGCCGGCCGATGGTCACGTGTCACGAGGTAGTGGCCGGCCGATGGTCACGTGTCACGAGGTAGTGGCCGGCCGATGGTCACGTGTCACGAGGTAGTGGCCGGCCGATGCTCACGTGTCACGAGGTGGTGGCCGGCCGATGCTCACGTGTCACGAGGTAGTGGCCGGCCGATGGTCACGTGTCACGAGGTAGTGGCCGGCCGATGGTCACGTGTCACGAGGTAGTGGCCGGCCGATGGTCACATGTCACGAGGTAGTGGCCGGCCGATGGTACATGTCACGAGGTAGTGGCCGGCCGATGGTCACGTGTCACGAGGTAGTGGCCGGCCGATGGTCACGTGTCACGAGGTAGTGGCCGGCCGATGGTCACGTGTCACGAGGTAGTGGCCGGCCGATGGTCACGTGTCACGAGGTAGTGGCCGGCCGATGGTCACGTGTCACGAGGTAGTGGCCGGCCGATGGTCACATGTCACGAGGTAGTGGCCGGCCGATGGTCACGTGTCACGGGTAGTGGCCGGCCGATGGTCACGTGTCACGAGGTAGTGGCCGGCCGATGGTCACGTGTCACGAGGTAGTGGCCGGCCGATGGTCACGTGTCACGAGGTAGTGGCCGGCCGATGGTCACGTGTCACGAGGTAGTGGCCGGCCGATGGTCACATGTCACGAGGTCACGCCGGCCGATGGTCACATGTCACGAGGTAGTGGCCGGCCGATGGTCACATGTCACGAGGTAGTGGCCGGCCGATGGTCACGTGTCACGAGGTAGTGGCCGGCCGATGGTCACATGTCACGGGTAGTGGGGCCGATGGTCACGTGTCACGAGGTAGTGGCCGGCCGATGCTCACGTGTCACGAGGTAGTGGCCGGCCGATGCTCACGTGTCACGAGGTAGTGGCCGGCCGATGGTCACGTGTCACGAGGTAGTGGCCGGCCGATGGTCACGTGTCACGAGGTAGTGGCTGGCCGATGGTCACGTGTTACGAGGTAGTGGCTGGCCGATGGTCACGTGTCACGAGGTAGTGACTGGCTGATGGTCGCATAACGTTGCACTGGCCACCAGGTAACGGCAAGACGATGCTGGCGCGCGCGCTGGCCAGCGAGGCGTCGGTGACGTTCTTCAGCATCAGCGCCAGCAGTCTGACCAGCAAGTGGCACGGCGAGGGCGAGAAGCTGGTGCGGGCGCTATTCGCCGTGGCACGGCAGCTGCAGGTGAGCTGACGGCAGCTGCAGGTGAGCTGACGGCAGCTGCAGGTGGGCTGACGACAGCTGCAGGTGAGCTGACGGCAGCTGCAGGTGGGCTGACGGCAGCTGCAGGTGAGCTGACGGCAGCTGCAGGTGAGCTGCTGGTGGGCTCCAAGTGATAACTGAGCTGTTATTGCACGTTCGGAAGGGGGATTTCGGCCCGATATCAAAGTATTTTTTGGGTCGGAGAAGTTATCTTTTCACTCTGATTTAGCGCTCTTCGAAGCATTTCTCATTCTGGGAGCCCAACGACGACTGAGTCTGGAACAGAAACCATGCTGACCCGGATAATCCTCGATGGTGGTTTGTGGGGATGCTCTTCTGCTCTCCTTTCCATGGTTTAGACGATTTGTTACTCTCAGCTCCGTAGTGATTTGGCGCATGTTCAGCATAATCTTCTGTTGCTGTTACAGTCGAATTCCTACCCCTTCCCTCGACTGCACACACACACACACATACATACACGGGAATGGGGCTAAATCGGGCATGGCTGGTGTTTCCACGCCATTGCCAGTCCACAACAGCAGCTGGTGCCAGTCTGGTTTCATCCGCACATTACTGATGCCTGTGCTTGTTCGTTCATTTGTGTTTGTCTGTACACAGCCGTCAATTATCTTCATGGACGAGGTGGACGCTCTATTGTCTAACCGGCGAGAGTCTGAACATGAAGCCTCGCGCCGCCTTAAGACCGAGTTCCTCGTCCAGTTCGATGGTCTCGCTACAGATGCGGCCGAGAAGATCTTGGTGTTGGGAGCCACCAACAGGTGAATTTTACACAGCCTGATGTCCTGGTGTTGGAAGCCACCAACAGGTGAATTTTCCACAGCCGCCAAATGTACAGAATGCACTCCAGTTACTAGCCCACCTGTGGAGTTAAGCACATAGGTACGTGATTAGCCGTATGTAAAACAGCATGAAGTATGACTTATAACTCCAGTACAAAATGCTATGAAGTATGCTGGGCAAGCGAATGTAATGGGAGTGCTGTGGTATCCGATAGCAAAGCCACGTGGGGTATGCACCCCAGTCGTGCATACCTGTATGGTAGTGTGGCGCCCACCTCGTGACTCGCACATTATCCAGTGTGGCCCCCACCCCGTGACTCCCACATTATCCAGTGTGGCCCCCACCCCGTGACTCGCAAGTTATCCAGCTGGCTTCTGGCAGCAAACTTCTACCCTGCTTCAGGCCCATGCCCGAACCCCTTCTGTGCGCCAGGCCCATGGCCGAACCCCTTCTGTGCGCCAGGCCCATGGCCGAACCCCTTCCGTGCTCCAGGCCCATGGCCGAACACCTTCCGTGCTCCAGGCCCCTGACCGAGCCTCTCCCCTGTGCCATACGCCACGAACTGGACAACGCGATCGTGCGCCACGAATACAGGTTGCTTAGGGTGGCAATTTATCGTGTGCTAAAATTCACTACATGCGTGCTATTATGAGTTTTTTTTGACATTGCCTACCTAGACGGTCTAGGTTGGCCTGCCTACCCATATGTCACCATTCTCCGAGTATATAGGTGCCTGCAAAGTAGGGGAAACAGTCAAAAGTCATGGATATTACAAAAGAAGGCATTTCTGCCGCACGTGTAGCCAAAATAGTTGGGAAAAGGAAAACATTCCCGCAGTTTCTAGACGGTGCTGGGAAAGAAATTTTGCTTTGGAGTTCTAAAAACAAACACTGCACGATATTGAACGTCTGGTGCAAAACATTTTTTTTTAGAACGAGACCACGAAATTCCTTTTCCAGCGCAAGTTTAGTAAGGTATTTCTCCTACCGTCGTTTCCCTAACTTCATGGATGGAATAATTAACCGATTTATCACCGCACTGCTTTACTATTTTAGTTTAAAAAAGTGAAATATGCAATTGACGCGCAGGAATCAATAAGGTATCGCGAAATGTAATTAAGTCAATAATATAATTGAAACACCTTACTGGGGATGCTGAGCGTGAGTGCAGAATGCCTTTTTTCCACACTCTTATTGTGCATCCTAAAATAGGCCATCTAATACGCAAAGCTACTTTGACGGCATGACAAATGTCCAGTATTTACGCTGGCGCATTGCCTACCTCATGGTACTCGATACATGGGTGCTAAGGGCATACTTGATTTTGCAGTCCAAAGCGTCTGTGAACTGTCTCAAACGTTGCCCCACCAGCCAAACGCAGATAAATCGTCAGTAGCAAATCGAGTCAGGGTTGGATTTCTACTTTGTAATCCTGGGTGTGGAGAGGAAAATTTTGGGTAGTGATATATGGAGAGGATGCTTTTCTTGAAACCTGTGACATCAGAAGATCAGTTTGTACTTTCCAGTTAATCTTGAGCACTATCATGAAGCATTTCGTTGTTAAATAGCACCATTGAACGTCCAAATGAGAATAATGGAAAGCTGTATGTGATGGGACAATGGATTAATAAAAGTACAAATCATGAATCCCCCACGCACACCCTGCGCTAGCGCTCTAATCGAACTTTTACCCTGCGCTATGTCACTGATCATACCGCACCCTGCGCCAGGCCCCAGGAGCTGGACAACGCGATCCTGCGCCGCTTCCCGAAGCGGATCTACATCCCGCTGCCGGACAGCGAGGCGCGCGAGGCGCTGCTGGGCCGGCTGATGTCGGCGCACGGCCAGCCGCTGCGGCCGACCGAGCTGGGTCAGCTCGCCGCGCTCACCGACGGCTACTCGGCCAGTGACATCGCGGCGCTGGCCCGCGACGCCGCACTGGGGCCAATCAGAGGTGAGCTGCGTCGGCTGGCCGCGCCCACCGACGGCTACTCGGCCAGTGACATCGCGGCGCTGGCCCGCGACGCCGCGCTGGGGCCAATCAGAGGTGAGCTGCGTCGGCTGGCCGCGCCCACCGACGGCTACTCGGCCAGTGACATCGCGGCGCTGGCCCGCGACGCCGCACTGGGGCCAATCAGAGGTGAGCTGTGCGCAGCCAATCGCAGCCGAGAAGCGCGGCCCGAGGGGCTCTGATCCAGTCACGGGTCTACCAAGTGGAGCTCATGACAGACGAGATGATGCAGATCGTGTCGAGCAGGTGTGCAACGTGCTGCGTTAATGCAGATGCACATGTACTTCAGTATGCAGGCCGGATATCTTGCTACCCGGCCGATTTACATTCTTACCACACCCGCCAGGGTACCTCACATTAGCACCTGGCTTGTTCGTGCTTGTCAATTTTAGGTTCCTTGATTTGTTATATAAATACTTCCATGCAGAGGTTCGTGTTCGTGATCTTCTCCCCTATTGGCATAAACTTGCATGCAATGCGTTGTAAACCACACCTATCGAGGTTCTCGTGCGTGTGCCATTGTCAGATCGTGGAATATGCTGCTCGAAGAATGTTTCAACCATTTGTTGTCTTGGGAGTATGTAGCTCCATCCACTGCCGTTCCACCAACAGTTCTCCGGCTATTACTGCAAACGGCACGTTTTGTATTGAATGAGTTAAAGATGTCTGCTTAATGATTTTTTATGGTAATTTGTTTGTTTTTCAATTTCGGTTTCTTGTATTCTTTACCACCCGGATCATATTTCATTTGGCAACTGATTGTTGCTTAATACAATGTCACATGGTTTAGACCGATGGCAAGATTGTCGCTAGCATTGTGACGGCCACAACCAGACCTGTTTGTGCTGGCGTCACTCCCGTGTCGCTGGCGTGTCAGTGACGTATGTGGGCCGCCGACAGAGATGGACCAGGAGCAGGTGAAGCTGATCGACCCCAACAAGCTGCGACGCATCGGCGTGGCCGACTTCGCCGCGTCGCTGAAGCGCATCCGCCGCTCCGTCGACCAGCAGACGTTGGCGCAATACGAGCGGTTCGAGAGGGAGTTCGGCGAACTGCGCTCGTGATAACCGCCCTGGCAGGCCGGCGACCGAGCAGGCATTGCTCGCTGCCGGGCCGACCGCCACCGTCTGACGGCCTGGTGGTTACCGCCTGCCGCCGGGCCGACCGCCACCGTCTGACGGCCTGGTGGTTACCACCTGCCGCCGGGCCGACCGCCACCGTCTGACGGCCTGGTGGTTACCACCTGCCGCCGGGCCGACCGCCACCGTCTGACGGCCTGGTGGTTACCACCTGCCGCCGGGCCGACCGCCACCGTCTGACGGCCTGGTGGTTGCCACCTGCCGCCGGGCCGACCGCCACCGTCTGACGGCCTGGTGGTTACCACCTGCCGCCGGGCCGACCGCCACCGTCTGACGGCCTGGTGGTTACCACCTGCCGCCGGGCCGACCGCCACCGTCTGACGGCCTGGTGGTTACCACCTGCCGCCGGGCCGACCGCCACCGTCTGACGACCTGGTGGTTACCACCTGCCGCCGGGCCGACCGCCACCGTCTGACGACCTGGTGGTTACCACCTGCCGCCGGGCCGACAGCCACCGTCTGACGACCTGGTGGTCTGACGGCGGCTGCTGTTGCCAGGTATCTGCGGTGGTGATGCCGATGGTGAGCACAACGACAGGCGCGCACGAATGTTTGCGTTCACCTGTCTGTTAGGCAGATTCACCTGTGTTGCGCAGCGGCACGTGTTCTTCTCTGGGCACTGTTGCCGCTGGCTATTGACAGCCCGCGATTTTCCGCGTAGCCGTTCTGTGTTGTCTTTTTGTACGGTCATTGTGGCCACGTGTTGTTACATGTATGTAGCTGGGTGTAGTAGTTATCTGCCATTGGTCATCTAGCCGTTGGTGACTGTCGACTGCTCCCAGCCGTGTTCAATGTGTGTGCAGAAGACTGACAGTGATAGCCTCCGTAACTAAATGGGCGCCGGATGTCCACGCAGTTGACGCGCTCGTAAGGCTGAATAATCAAATGAATAGCTTTCGTACCGCGTCTCGAGGGGGACGGGTTGTGCAGTTGTAGCTGACGAGCGCGAAACGGAGACCACGTGCCAGTCAACTGAGGTGCTATGTAGATAAGACACTGTCCCGCCTTTATCAGATGTTTGGATATTACACCGTGATAGTTATGGTCCTGCCGTGAGGCCGGTAGGTCTCGACGGCGTGTACTGGTGATAATGGTGTTACGTTATTATTCAGCAAAGCACCTCATATGGCGCATCCTATTCGAGGAGACATCAGTGGCACACGTATATGTGTGTTCAGTTGGCTGTATCGCCTGTTCGTGGCATTGTTTGTGTTTGGAGCATCACAGCGTCAATGGGCGCAGCCTGCGCCCGTGGCTGTCCAGCACGCTTCTGTGATGGTGGCCTCCGCTGGTCGGTCATCAGCACGTGTTGTGTCGGGTCGCGGCCGTGGATGGCACGGCCCGCCAGTCTGCCGGTTCTGGCATCTCCCCGGTTGGGGTCACGTAGAGTCCGCCCCACCTCGGTGACGGTCAGCACGTGCCCGCACTGATGTCCCGGGTACCGTAGTGACGCCATATTTATGTGATAGTCATGCAGAAACTGAGTCTAACTGGCGGTGCTGGAGCGAATGAGCGCAGACAGTACTTGATGGTACAGCGCGCGCGTCCGCATAATCTCACAGCCGTGATAACTGCCGCGATAGGTGGAGACGAAACTAAACGGTGTTGGTTGGTGATAGTCATAGCGCCCGCTGCCATACAACGAACGATTTGATGGTCTCAGTTTCCAGCTTCGCTCAGAAAAGGCAATTTCTGGCGTAGATAGCTGGCGTCTGTGTCGGTGATGACCGGTGTCAGTGACGATGACGATGACCGGTGTCGGTGATGACGACTGATGTCGGTGATGACGACCGGTGTCGGTGACGATGAGGACGACCGGTGTCGGCGCGAGTTGCGATGGACCAGAGACCGACATTGTCCTTTGTCTTGTAATATCGGTATGTAACAATAAACACCGTTCTACTACTACTGCTACTAATGTCCGTGGACGCGTCTCTCCTCTCGGTGGGTTATTAGTGCGACGTACTGATCACCATGCGCAAGGCCACGCAATGTCACGTGCATAAAACGTCAGCACGCACACAGTGAAACATGAACACACCTCCTCATCACGTTGGCGTGCGGTGCAATCGTCCAACCATCGCGAAATGTCGCACCGAGGGCAGACACCGCTCGCGTACTACCCTGGCGGCAAGCTATAGGAGAACCGTGTGTAAAAAGCGTGGGGTTCAAGGTGCCTGTCACACGCGTACGAAAGACTTCTGGTTACCCATTAGGGCAGGGCCATTAGTTTCTTTCGCCTCGTAAAGTGGAGAATATCAAGGTGAAGACGTCGAAACCGTCAATTATGTGGCCGAGAATTGAACACTAATCTTATAAAATGACTGATGCAAAAACATCCAAGCGCTAGTGGTGGTGGAGCCTGCCGCTGTTTTCCAGTTAAATGCTTGAAAATTAAATGGAATCAGTCAAGGAAGAGGCTCCGTTCTCATCAGCTGACAACGAGCTTCCATTAGGTGTTGTCTTCCACTGATATTGTCTAATTTCATGACCTTGCATCACAGAGGAAGCAGTTGTGTTTAGTCTAGTCTAGTCTAATGTACTCATCGTCAGGTTATACTTGGCGTGTTTCCAAAATACTCTCGGATCTCATTACGTGGCCGCATTCTGACCATGTTTACGTCGACCTCACCACAGTCGCATGACAAAAATTCACCCGATCTCACCGCATGGTCGCATGACAAAGTTCCACGCCGATCTCACCACACTGTCGCATGACAAAGATCTTCACAGGTACCCCAGCCAATTCTGAGCAGGTACTCAACGAAATAACATCACAGCTGCACGGCTTCCCTGTCAGTCTGCCAGTACCGCCAGACACGTACCGTGGCCCCCGACTGACGACCAGCAGAACCCTCCGACTATGACCGGTGGCTGTAAGGGTCGTCAGAACTCCTCGACCGTCGCCGGCGACTGAGGGGCACACCACGTGCCGAGCGTCGCCCTGCCCCGACTGATGACCGTCAGAACCCTCCGACCGTCGCCGGCGACTGAGGGGCGCACCACGTGCCGAGCGTCGCCCTGCCCCGACCGCCATCAGGACACCAGCCGGCCCAGCCTCAACGATCCAGCTTGAACAGCAACGCCTCGCCGGCCTGCAGGTTGAGCTGCTTGAAGCGCATGAAGCCCTGCTTGTCGCCCGTGGAGGAGGCCACGACGAGGCCGCGGAAGAAGACGTGACTGAGGTCGCGCGTGACGGCGTGTTCGGCAGTGTTGTAGACGACGCACCAGCGCTGCTGGCGCGGGTAGAAGCGGTCCAACACGATCACCGCGTCATCCACGTGACGCACCTGCCACCACAGCAGCCGAGTCCTCAACACATGTACGGCAACGCCAGAACCACAGAGGAACATTATTTATATGTGGCTTATGGTTATTTACCACATATATCTATCTAACTTCGGTGGTAACAGGTTTTGCATCTGATATGACTAATTGTTTATATTATTTGCTGAATTTGACCTCTTTTTATGGCAATGTTCTGCCTAGCATTTGGCGACATTCCTTTTTGCAAGGTAAAATTAACTATGATGGAAAGATACTGATTACACTAAAACGCCATAAGGACCATTGCACGTGTCACCATGGCCAGAGTGTGGACCATGGCCCCATACAGTTATCAACATATTACGAAAACACGTGGAGAATACGGTGTTGCTGTTCATCCTATGTTGGGTTGTAATGTAATAATTTCTAGTTTACATTTTGGTCAGAATTCTTGCTGGAATGGCTGCATGTACCAGGGTACTATTGCTAACCAGAGCACGTTGCGTGGACCATGGCCCCACCACCCGATACGTAAACTCCAGTTCAACGGCAGAACTTTGACCGAGAGTTAACGTGTCGCCAATGCATCGATAAGTCCGCCCCGGTCCGTCCCTGGCCTTATCGGGCCAGTTGCCAACTGACCCTCTCAGCCGGGTGCTAAATGGGTGCACGTGAAGCGCCTTAAACCCTGTCTTGCCAGGGCAGGGGAGACCAATGCAGGCCCGCGCTCAGCGATCTAACCAACTGAGCTACCGGGGCGTCAAGGTCCAGTTGAAACCCAGAGTGATGATACAATATCCCACTAAATTGCATGGTTATATACACTGGGTGGGGGGGGCTTTAGGGCGCGTCGACCATGTTGATCATGTAGCGGTTATATACACTTATGGACACAGAAATACACAGGAACAGAAAAGTTCAGACTCATCGGGACGAAATTATCCCAAATCCCCCACCCATGTGGCTGCCCTACTACACGAGGGTACAGGATACACTACTTCACTGATATGAATCAGTAGGGAGTTGGACTATTCAGACATCGGAAGATTGTGGGACCGTAGGGCCGGAAGATTGTGGGGATCACCGATTCCACAACCGCCGAGATTACCGAGTCCATTCGCGACTAATCGGCGCGAGAACTTGGTTATGAACGTTCCACCAAACGACAGTTCTAGAGGTTGTGATCGTTGGAGGTTATCAGCCTTGGAGTTTGTGATCACACCTTATCCAGGGACTTTGGATTATAGTTCGCCTTTGAATGTTATGAGCCTTGGAGGTTGTGAACTATGGAGGTTATAAACTTTGGAAGTTAATGAACCTTGGACGTTATAAATATTGCCCTCGCCGTTGTGTCCGCAAACTTCAATCAACACCGGGCTTCCGATGCCGGCATAAGTTGCTGAAGCGATTTAAGGCTGGCCACGATACAAACGCCAAAATTGAGCATGATCATTGATCATACAAACGTCTTTTGAAGCATGCACTTCTTGCGTTGCGCTACAGGTATTTAAGATTAAGATTGTATGTGTGTGCGGCGCTGTATGTGAGGAAGGTAACCGATTCACGAAAAGAAACAGGTTGTTTCACGATGAAGTTCCACTTGAATGCCATCAAGGACACTACAGCACCAACCGTGTGGACTGAAGTTGCAGACCCCTCGTTAAGGCACTACGCATAATTGACCCCCGTTCCCTCAACATACGTAATTATTTTTCCGCCTAACCTTGAGATTGGAGGACCCATTCAAGCTAGTCACCCACCTTACCTCGAGACTGGAAGAACGGTTGGGGTTGAAGTCACCCGCATTACCTCGAGGTCGGAAAAGCGGCTGTGGTATTGAGTTCTTCCGTCTTACCTCGAGGTTGAAAAAGCGGCTGTGATTGAAGTATTCCATCTTACCTGGAGGTCGGAAAAACGGCTGTCATATTGAAGTCGCCCACATTACCTCGATGTTGGAAGAGCGGCTGGGGTTGAAGTCGCCCACCGAGTGGAAGATGCCGTTGACGTAGACCGGCACAGCCGAGCGGTGTACGGTCAGCGCCAGCCGCACCGACTCGACCGACACGTTCTGCTGGCTGGCGGCGTTGTAGCGCGCGTGGTCGGCCGGCAGCGGCCGCCACGGCAGTCGAGAGCCGAGCGTGAAGTCGGCAGACGTGACGTCATCTGACCACGGCATGATGCCCAGTCCAGGCAGGGTCTGCGCACGCCAGGCCGCGTCAACATCCGAGAGGCAACACTTGCCTCCTGGTGCCCAGTCCAGGCAGGGTCTGCGCACGCGAGGCCGCGTCAGTAGCCCAGAGGAAACCCTTGCCCCCTGGTGCCCAGTCAATGCATCAGACCACGGCATGATGCCCCGTCCAGGCAGAGTCTGCGTGCGCGAGGCCGTGTCAGTTAGGGTGACCTTTTTAAAGACTTTTTTTCGAAATGTTTTGCTAACTCCCCTTATTCTGATGCAGTTTTTGATACTGATTCCGAATATCAACTTCTTTTAAACTTTTTCAATTTTCTTTGCCCGCACGGACCGATTGAAGTTTTTAGAATTCTGGATTTTTGACATATTTTGAGCTGTCGTTACCAGTAGAAGCAAAACATAGCTAAAACTAGTTATTTTTATTAAAGCTTTGACAATGGAGATTCACTTGCCAGCAAGATCAGTGCACTTTCATAATCCATTGATACTGAAAATTAACTTTCAAATGAAGCGTTCGCATAGTTCAGGCTTTCTTCATAGATGGCGCTAGTGTCGGACGACGCGCTCCACACTTTGCATTTGGCGATTTTGTGGCGACCAAGTAATATTGCCGACTAGATTAATTATTGGATGGTAAATTAGACATGCTAACAATTCTTTTCAAGTATATCGATGCGAACTGGTGGCCATCAGTGTCCAAGTGTAGGCATTTAAATCGCGAATTTGCAGATATTAGTAGAATACAAGGTGAGATTTCCGCTCCCCTTAGATATTTTGAACAGCGAAATATACTTAGAATCTATTAGATTCTAAGTTTTAGGATCGATGAAGTGCTGGCGGGGCCCGCAAGCCACCGCTGCAATCATTTTCCTCATGACATGCAAAAAAAAACGCTAACCTTACGTTACTGGTTATAAGCATATGTAATCAACTTGGAAGCGGCCTCCGTCAGATTCTGATAGACAAACCCATCAGAAGCACTTCATCCATAACAGACATATTACAGTGCATTTGCATTTAGACATATCATGCTTTCATTGCACACCTATTACGGTCTGCAGCGGACGCCACACTGCCACGATGATCATGTGCGCCAGAGACGTTGTGCACTTTCTTCGTTACCTGACCTGGGTGCATTAAAAAAATATATATATTTTGCTTCGGGCGTTTGCGTCCTGTTTTTCGGCACCGACTACCATTTTCGACGTTTCAGTTGTCAGTTTTACCGACCTATCAGTTGACTGCGATTGACAAAGAAACTCATGTCTGAAGTGGTTCTTCGATGAACTTTAGTATGTTTCCTCATTCATTTTTCGTGTTAAAGGCGGTTCTATATCTTGCCCGTCTGGCACACACTGATGAATGTCAGCCAATTCCGTGTATGACTCAGCATACCAGTTCACGAGCAGATATTATAATGGCTCCAGATAATTTGAATGGCCGAATTGTGCCCCATTCCGTGAAGAGGATTTTCTTTTGGCGCACGGTTTTGATCATGCTGACAGCCTCCATCCTAACCCGCGCCGTCTCGGGGGGGGGGGGTCGTTAACGACCCCCCGGATTCCGCGGATAGTGAAAAAGGGCGCGCGGTAGCGCGCCGAAATTTGGCATACCTTTTCCCACGTCAATTTGGCATGTCCCTAGTGAAAAAATCCCATGGGATTGGCATTTATTCTCCATGGGACATATGGGATCCCATATGTCCCATGGAGGAAAACCTTGATTGTCCCATGATCAAAACCAAATCCCATTGAATTATACAGAATCCCATGGAAAAACCAGAACAGTCCTATCGCAGAATTGGGGCAGTTCCGTATAGCGTACCGGAACCCCGTCACGACTTTTAGGTGCCCGATCCCTCAGGCATCTAGGAGGCTTCCCCTTTTTGGGCAACCGTACCTAACATGCCCAGAGACTGGTCTAAGAGATTTCAAGTGCGATATAGCGACCTGCACGAAGACCAACGAATCATTAATTGTGTGTGTGTGATTTGGGTTTTAGGGCGCACCGACCATGGTAGATCATTTAGCGCCCATAACAGAACAGAGAACTACTTAGTCAGAGCCATGTCTTAGTGTTGTGGTTGGGTGACTGGTTTTGTTTTTACTGACCTGGATATATTATCAAAAATCCCATTTTCCTAAAGTATCGACACACCTTTCCTAAACAGTCCGAGTCGTCTCGAAGGAGACTGGGGAATGTCCTGTTGGTTCCAAGGTACTGGGCTCTCTCCTGTGCGTAGTGCTGACATGTGAGTATGTGATGAACCGTTAGTGGAGAATTGCATCTTGGGCATACTGGCTGGTCTTCATTTATGAGGAGGTGGTGTATGTGTGTCCGATTCGGAGTCGTGCCAACGTCACCTCCTCCGCTCGTACTTTCCTGGAAGACGAGAGCCAGTACCCCACTCGTGGTTTCATTTCTTGGAGTTTATTAGTGCCTAAGGCGTCCCAGCTGCTTTGCCATTTCTCATGCATGTATTTTGAGATCATTGGGTAGAAATCCCGTGCAGGGAGAGGGAGGGTGCGAGTGCATGGTTTCTGTGCCGCTCGTTTCGCCGCTGCGTCGGCGAGTTCATTCCCCCTGATGCCAACGTGGCTTGGGATCCAGCAGAAGGAGACGAATCTCCCTTCTCGTTTCAGTAGGGTGAGCCGATGTAAGATGTCCCGCAGAAGAGCTTCCTGTGGGTTGAAACTTTCCAGTGCCGATAGGCTGCTCAAAGAGTCGGACAGGACAACACATGAGCAGTACTCACTGACTTCAATGAAGCACAGCGCCTTGAGGATCGCAACCAGTTCCGATGTATAAACGGATGCGTTTGACGGAAGCGAGAAGGATCTCGTGACGGATCCGGTGACGAACGCGCATCCGACCCCCTGCTTTCCTTTTGAGCCGTCGGTATATATCAGTGTGCGTCCGTCGTACGTGGCTATGCGCTCCAGTGCATTTAGTCTGAAAAGTTCGGTGGGGACATCACCCTTCTTGGACGTACAGAGGGCCAGGTCTATTTCTGGCGACGCTAATTCCCAGGGTGGTATCTGCGATCGGTCAGCAATACGAATTCCACGTATACGGATACCACTTGTGCGAATTTCTTTTTGTATTCTCACACAGAAGGGTTCAGATATTGCCTTCCGTCCTCCGTGGAACAGTGCCAATAGACGGCGAGAAAACACCGCGTCATACGTTGGGTGTAGAGGATATTGCCTCAGTTTACACGCATAACGTAGGCCAAGTTTTCACCTCTCAATGCCAGGTGCGGCTCGTGGGCTTCCACTTGGAGGCTTGCTATTGGCGAAGTTCTGAATGCGCCGGTTGCAATGCGTAAGGCTGTATTGTGGACCGTATCAAGTACGCGCTTTCTGGGGGTGCTGGCGCCATCATACACGAAACAACAATAGTCAAGTTTAGAGCGGATGAGCTGTCGGTACATCTGTAAAAGTGTTGCACGGTCTGCTCCGTATGTTGTTCGCGCCACGCATTTCATGATATTAAGAGCTTTGAAACAGCGCTGGCGCAGATATTTAAGGTGGTCACCGTATGTCAAACGGCTATCGACGAATACTTAATTAACACGCGCACTGGAGGGGGGCGAAATCCGCCCACCCCTCCGGTTTTTCGCAAATAACTGCAGATTTTACCGGTCGATATACGCAATGTTCGGTGTACCTGCCTAGAAATGAACGGCGCGTCGTTTAAAGCAAGAAAAATGGAAATCGGCCGAATTTTTTTTTTTCAAGTTACGGGCCGCTAAAGTCAAAAAATGTTTTAGCGCCAGACCACAAAAATCGGCGCTGATGCGCTTCCAGTATACTGACAAAAGGGAAGTGTTCTAGGCAACACTAGCGACTTGTTTGATGCATATTGATATGCTGTATAGTTTCAAGGTCATGTTAGGTCACCAAGGTGAAGTCAGGTCAAGTTCATGACAGGTTAATGGAACCAAACTTGATCAACTGGAATGTTGCCATAAATGCACTACTGGTTGTCATTTGTACTGTTTGTCATTGCGTTTCCATACTTTATTCATGTACTTCACTCCCTTCTTCACGAAGCCGATTGCTCCGAGCTGCCCGACGGAGCAGTCGGGCGGGCGGCCGGTTCCGGTAACTGGAACAGGTAACTGACCTGATAAAGTGGTGCTATATAGGTGACCTGAGGTCAAATGTTGGGTCTGCATCTGCATTGCATCATTAGTAATGTCCAGACATCATTCATGCCCATTTTTGAGCATTTAAACACAATCACGCGATCCATAACGATGACAGCCAAGCCACGCAAACCGGAAAATTTTGCCAATCTGACCTCATTTGACCTTGAAAATATTGACCTAAGGTCACGAAAATTGCACACAATGAGTTCACTACCGTGCCCATCCACCCTGCGAATTTCGTTCCTCCGCTTTACTAGGAGCCGAGATCTTAGGGGGGGCGGAATCCGCCCCCCCCTCCAGTGCGCGTAATTCTCAGAGGCCCTCCAGGGCGCGTGTTAAGAGCTTAATCGGTCATGCAGACACTCAATATGTCAGATAAAATACGTGGTTCTGAAACAGCCAGAACAGTGGCTCGAACGACATTGAAAATCTTCACAATGGAGGATCAGTTCAGACCAATCATCATTTTGACGCTACTTCATCTTCATCATCATCAGCTGACGCTACTTCGATCATCACTGTGTTATTGGCAGTTGGGCGGCGGCCGGTCTGTTTGAATCTTTTTGTGTCAGGTCCACACGGGCTAGCCTTCTATCTTACGAACATTACAAAACGATAGTCAATTATATTGGATTCACGGACGCGGGATAAAGTACAGCGTGGTGACGATGGTAACGGTTGTGCATTTCAGGGCAAGACTGATGTCTAAATGAAATGCTACTGCAAGCTGGAACTGATGATTTGGAGAGCTGATCATTTATTTATTTATTTATTTATTTATTTATTTCACGATACATGCCCTCCACATATAGTGGCTGTTATGGACAGTCTGGGTATAACTCACATATATTTACAAGGAAAGGATATATTTGTGGTCAATAGTGGGAGCAGATGCGCAACAAACATTCATACACCAACATAATACAATACCCATATCACTATCTGCACTACACACACCGTGCTTGCAACATGAGCTATAAACGAGTAGTTTATAGAAGTGATAGGAAAGCGATGGCTTAAAGGTGAGTTCATAGTGTACACAAATCCATATTGTAAGTTTTTTTTTGTGTGTGACTAGTGTTGGTCGTGGAGATAAGCTAGTGCATGGTTCTTGAAGTTAGACAGCCTCGATGTTTTTGTTTCAGTAGGGAGTTTGTTGTAGTGGAAGACATGCGAGTAGAGAAATATCCTGCGGCCCGCCTCTGTGTATGGCTGGCAGGTGCAGGTGATCGTCTGCACGCGTATGACGATTTCGCAGGGTAGAGTTTGCAGTGATTTGACCGGCAATGTGCGTTGGCTCACCCGTCAGAATGATCTTGTGGAACAAAGTAAGGCTGTGAAATAGATGCAGATCAGTTGCGGTGAAGAAACCCAACTCGTTACGGGCATCAGAAATATGATCAAATTTCCGTAGACCTGACACGACTCTAGTGGCGAAGTTAATGATCTTGTCTAGTCTGTGGATGTTTGCTGCCGACCCGTTCCCGTAAACAGATATGCAGTAGCGGATATTGGATATAACTAGGCTATTGACTATAGTGAAGATGGTACTGGTTGGCAGATGGTGACGTAGATGCCTCAGGACTAGAAGGAATCCAGTGCACTTGCGGACCACAACAGCTACATGGGAATCCCACGACATGTGGCGATCAAATGCCACCCCAAGGTTCCTACACCAATGACTCTCATCTATCACGGCGTCCCTAAAGCACACTCGTATCGGGGTAATATTGCGAAGATTTTGACGCGATCCAGATTGTGATAGGTACCTAGATAGGTACCTAGGTAAATTTGTAGCTCAAGGTAATTTTCGATTTCTTAGAATTTCTTTGTATAATGCAATGTTCATGAATGTGCTTAACAAGATTGTGATGTGATAACTCATTGTCTCTACAAATGCATACTTTTCAGTTGGGAGGCAAAATAACACCCATGAAGGGGCTTGGAGTTGGGTAATATAGCATGAAAAGTAATGTTTAAAATCAGGAAAAAAATGCAACATATCCTAACCTAGCCTAACCTTCCATGCAAGAAAACGTTTTTAATGAAAACAAATTATGAACATTTATTTCTCTCGAAATTTGTTAAATTAAAAGCACCTAAACTAAGCTAACTGAACCTAACCTAGCTGTTTTTGAAGATTTTTGTAAAGCCTGACTTAAACTAACCTAAGCTACCACAAACTGCTTTTGAAGAAAAACAAGTTCTAATTTTTGTATTAATAATATCAGAAAAAACAACATTGTTTGATATTTGTCTTCTAGCTTAGAAAAGAGCCTAATCTAACCTAACAAAACCTAATCCCTTTGTATGCTTCATGAAGGTAAACTGTGTAAGCTCATCTCTTAGCATGTGTAGCATTGTATGTTTTGGGAGGGCACTTGTCCCCCCCCCAATGCTGGCTGTCCCCCACCCCAATAATTTCAACCTTTAACATGGCACCCTATAAGGTATGCCCCCAATCTATTTTAGCCTGCCCATTACCTTCGTGTATTGTGCGTCCTCCCCCCACCCCCACCTACCCCCCCCCCCAAAAAAAAAAAATATATATATTCAGAAGCCTATGCTGATGGTTGCCTAAGCCTCTGTCAGGACAGGGTTCACATCTTTTGTGCTGCAGGTGGTTTTAACAACAATACTATTATCATTTAGGTTGTTCACAGGATGAATGAGTCACAATTTTGCTGGTAAGGTTGTGCTTTAAGGTGTTCTATGAATTCTTGGAAGTTATCCTTCGAATGCAATGTTTATGAATATGACTAAGATGATGGGACTTCTCATTTTCTGTGCAAATGCTTACTTTTTAGTTAGTGAGTAAAATAACACTAGACGAAGGGCTTTGAATTAGGTAACAGCATAAAAAATTATGTTTAAAAAATAAAAATGTGACAGCCTAGCTTATCCAAGCCTAAGCTCCCCTTTAGAGAAGCAAAAAAAAAATTGACAAATTTCAAACAATGTGTTGTCTTAAAATTTTCACCTAACTAGTTGGGTTAAGATTACTAGTTAGGTTAGGTTAAGGATTACTAGTTAGGTTAACTACCTAACTAGTTAGGTTAGGTTAAGGCTAGCTAGCCTATCACAAACTGCCTTTGAAGAAAAACACGTTTTTATAACTTAAAAATATCACAAATTTTCCAGTTTTCTGTGCAATATGCAAGCACGCAAGTTGATAGAATGTTTTTTTTTTTTTTTTCATAAAAAATAAAAATTTATGAAGAATATCAAAATTTTGACAAATTTCCACAAGAGCGAATGGTTCCATCATTTTCATCGTGTTCAGAGACGTATTTGTACATTTTTTCCTGAAATGCTGTCTGGCCTAATGGAAAAAGTTTAACCCAACCTAATCTAACCAAACCTAACCCTTTGTTTGCCTCATGGAGGGAAAATGTGCGCAAAACTTATCTTGTAGATACCTTAAGCAGCAATAATACCCTTTTAATTTTAATGGTTTTTAAAAGCAAGAGCTTAGACTAGGCTAGCTTTGTTTTTTTTCTGAAGCTTAGCTTTATTCTTCATTATATCTTACCCCACTTGAAGCCCTACATTTTGCTATTATTTTGCTTGCTAGCTGAAAAGTAAGTAGTATATGAGCGTCGGTAGTGGTTGAGATGCAACATTTGGGCTGAACTTGCGAAAACACCGGATAAATACACGTCAGATATCGTTTGTTTGTCTCAAAATATGCGTGTCGTACATCGTTTCATCCTGTTGCATGAACATGCTCTGGGAAGACCAGCTGGACCAGGCAACAGGATGAAATGATGTACGGCACGCATATTTTGAGCACCAGCATATTGCCTGGAAATCCCTGGAGAATTCACCCTGGGAATAGTATAAAATCCCACGGAGACTGTGTAGGAATCCCATAGTGGATTCCCATAGGGAACCGCATGGGATTCCCACACGATTGTCTCATGGGGAATGTTTCATATCCTGACAAGGACAATCCCATGCAATTTTATGGGTCAATCCCATGTAATTTTTTTTTCACTAGGGGTTGTACTAAAATTTTGAAGTCAGGTCATCTAAGGTCAACGAGTTAGTCAAGGTCAAGTGAGGTCACCTAAAAAAAAGTTCAACAAGTCGTCGCGCTTTAACGGATAAAGATATTTTAATGAAACTTTCAGCGTTTGCTTATCTTTAGGGATGCAACAAAACGCACCAGATTAATTTTTTTTTTCGTTTTTGATTACTTATTAGTTTTGCATATTTGCCCATTATGGTTAAAATCCATGAATCTGGCTAAAGTAAGCATTTTTTATGGGAGCAAGTTCACTTTGAACAACGTTTTTCGGTCCGCTCTACCCAATAGAAAAGCAAAATTAAAGAGAACTTGAAAACTCAAAATTTTGAAATTTAAAAAAAAATAACATTTTGATTTTTGGGTGGACACAAATTTTATGGCCCTGGCCGATTTCGCTTTCCTTTTCTGATTACAAATAATTTGTTTTTCAAATCTTCCCAAAAATGAACTCCCCAGAGCCAAAAACATGATGTAAGTCCTGAAAACCTAGGCCCCCTAGTGACGTCACTTTTGGCGGGAATTTTGTTTGGGGGTGGTGTCTGGCCCTACTCGTCGAGAGCTTTCCGGTGACACCCGATTCATTTTCGTGCCGCCCATAGTTTGGAAGACAGAGGGGGGTGTTTATCCCCCCCCCCCCTAGACGGGGTGTGAGGATCTGACCGGAGAGACAGATTGGTCATTGGGTTAACAGATTGGTCATTGTCACCCAGCATGGCCAGCATGACGTTTTCGGAGTGTGCCATATGCATGCTTCTCGTCGTGGTCTTTGCAATGGTTTCCATCTCTATACCGTGGAAGTGCTCTTTCTGTCGTCTCATCTGCTCGCACAGGTGGCCGGCCGGGCCCATGCACCACATTCCACTTCTCTTTCATTGCAATCACAGTTGGCACATGCATACACACACACACACGCGCGTACACGCACGCACGTACGCACGCACTTTTTTCATGTGCACGATCTCGCATCCCATCAGCGGTACCATTGGTCGAGGACTTAGGACATTGCTAGGGCAGCCTCATATCAGTGATTAGGCCCTGCTCCACACGTGATGACAGCTCTGGAAACTCCTCAAACGTTGCTGTAACAAACGCAACGACATCTAGCTTCTGGACATCTCGCACAATACATTTTCAGATTGGCCCAGAGAACCTGCTGGGCCCTGCTGTTTTTCCGCCCAGCAGCCAAACAGAGCTCGATGGGGCAATTCCACCTGGTGGCACAAGCAAATAATTTGGCCCACAGGTCGTCCCATCAGTTGTTTAAAATGTGCCATCCATCACCCCTTCCACCAAACAACCTGGTTGGTTCCATCGCCACCAATGAAGGCAATGTTTTGCGCACCTGCCATACGATCATGCATAAAATCTTTGAGCTTTTGCGCGACACTGTGGCCGGTGTGCTTTCTGTCACACACAACATGAACTACATGCACATCCCAGGGATGCATATTTACAGAGACATGGTGTGCACTCATCTTTTCATACGACAAACGACCAGGTTTGACAATGCCCTCCCCTCCCGTCTGGTAGTCACGGCCATCACAAAATACAGCAGTACAGTCCTTCGCCATATCATATACTTCTATTTTATACTTTCTACTCACATTAATAGCTTTTTGCACCTTCGATTTCGTGAGTACACCCACACTTCTTCTCCCAAAGCAACAGAGAAGATGTAAATATTTTAGACGTCTGTCTTGCACCGGTATCGGTGGCGTCGTGTCTCCGCAACGGCAGCCGATTTAGTGGTTTGCTTCTTTCAGGTAAGTGCCAATAAGGCATGGCATACTCATCTGATTCATCGGCAGATTCTTCGGGTATATCATCATGTTGTTGCTGCTGAGACTGCTCGTCTGTTGAGCCGGCTTGGACCCGGGGAGCGCGTGCGACTGACTGCGACATTGACTGTGCTGCCATGTTTCTCCATTTCGGCGACGTCGCTCGATCAAAGTCACCTATAGACTGCAGCTCTGGCCCTATTTGTTCCTCCCAAAAAATGTAGGTACCTACATCGTCGACATGTTCAGTAAGCATGTCCACGACGTACATTTTGGCTTGTAGGCTCCACCAATACAAATATTTCATCGATCTTAATGTTTAGAATGTATTAGATTCTAAGTATACCTCGCTGTACAAAATATTTAGAAGATGAAAGCTCACCGTGTAGTCTGCTAATATCTGCAAATTCGCGATTCAACTGCCTACACTTGGATACTGATGGCCACCAGTTCGCACCCATATGCTTGAAAGGAATTGTGAGCATATCTAGTTTGTCATTCAATAATTAATATAGTCGCCAATATTATATGCTCGCCACAATATCGCCCAATGCAAAGTGTGGAGCGAGACGTCTGACATAAGCGCCATCTATGAAGAAAACCTGAACTATGCAAAAGTTTCATTTGAAAGTTAATTTTCGGTATCAATGGATTATGGAAGTGCACTGATCTTGTTGTCAAGTGAATCTCCGTTGTCCAAGCTTTAATAAGAAATCACCAGTTTAAGCTATGTTTTGATTCTATTGGTAACCACAGCTCAAAATATGTTAAAAATCCAGAATTCGAAAAACTTCAATCGATCCGTGTGGGCAAATCAAAATAAAAAAAGGTGAAAAGAAGTTGATATTAGGAATCAGCATCAAAAACTGTATCAGAATAGTGGGAGTTAGCAAAACATTTCGAAAAAAGTATAAAAAAGGTCATCCTAGTGTCAGTATCCCAGATGAAACCTTTTTCTCCGGATGCTCGCATTTGTGTTAGCCTCCTTAATCCCGTCAGGAAGCACAATCAGCAGCTTCGGACCTACTACGTTATGAGGATGTTCACCTTTCAGATAGTCGTCCAAGTCAGGAACAACTCGGTCCCTGGGCCAAGAAGTCGTCGACCAATTAGTGGATGTTTGTTATTGTTGTTGTTAGGAGTGGATTAGTGGATCTGTCAAACATTAATGCCGCTTCATTTTGCCCAACACTGGCCGACTTTGGTTAAAAAGATGTGGCGAATGCCTGTTCAGCCGACTGTTACCCAGATCAACTGAGAACATACAATAAGTAGGTGAACTGACCAATTCGCAAGTAGTATCCAGGTCCGTAAATGACAAGAGCTCATCACAATGGAGTGGCTCGCAACTGTCACGAGCATTTAAGACAACAAGCTACCCTGATAATTCATGCTCACATGGAAGAACGCAATATCGTCGCCCCTCATCAAACAAATTATTTATCCCACATTAATATCTTCTTTAGCTTACAAGTTAAAAATAAATATCCCCATCTGACTGTCCGGCAGCCCCTCACCTGACTGTCCCGCAGCCCCACATCTGACTGTCCAGCAGCCCCTCACCTGGCTGTCCCGCAGCCCTTCACCTGACTGTCCAGCAACCCCTCACCTGACTGTCCAGCAGCCCTCGCCTGACTGTCCGGCAGCCCCCTACGCAGGTGTCCGGCAGCTCTCTCACCTGGTTATCCTGCGGCTCCTTTTCCATCAGGCAGACCTCGTCTCCGTACAGCAGGGTGACAGTTCCGGGCAGCAGACTCTGCAGAATCGTGGCGCCCACCGTGTGCTTTCTCCCCAGCCGGCTGGACAGTCGAGTCATCTCGGCTGACGCCAGACGCCACGTGAACCAGGGCGTGTCGGCCGACTCATCCCACAGCATGATCTGACGGCAGATGTCCAGTCAGGTCAGGTCAGATCGTCACGTGAACCAAGGAGTGTCGGCTGACTCATTCCACAACATGATCTGACGGCAGATGTCGGGTCAGATCAGGTCAGATCACCACGTGAACCAGGGCGTGTCGGCAGACTCATCTCACAACATGATCTGGCGGAAGACGTCAGGTCAGGTCAGGTCAGATCTGATCGTCACGTGAACCAAGGAGTGTCGGCTGACTCATCCCACAACATGATCTGGCGGCAGACGTCAGGTCAGGTCAGATCAGATCGTCACGTGAACCAAGGAATATCGACCGACTCATCCCACAACATGATCTGACGGCAGATGTCAGGTCAGGTCAGGTCAGGTTAGATCGTCACGTGAACCAAGGCATGTCGGCAGACTCATCCCACAACATGATCTGACGGCAGATGTCAGATCAGGTCAGATCGTCACGTGAACCAAGGAGTGTCGGCCGACTCATCCCACATGATCTGATAGGCGTAGTCAGGTCAGGTCACATCAGTTCGGGTCGCCCCGGGCGAAATGCAAAGTTGAGTGACGTGATATATGCCAGCTGGCATGATCAGCACGGGTGTGGTGCCACTGCTGGATGCAATCTCATTCTCCTGCAAGAGCTCAACTTCTCCAAAATGACTAAGAGGGCACAATGCATGAAGATAACCAGTTCTACCAGTTATCAGTTGGGAGAACCCACTCCATAAGGTCCCATGTTCAAATCCGAAATTATTTGGAGGGCTCATGCGAGCCTTGGGGAGGAGGGCTTCAGCCATACAAAGACATGTAAAGTTCCATCCCTGCACTCTTACATGCATTCATCTTACAATATACATTACATGCGAGAGACAAATTGATTTTTTTACCCTCTCGGAAGTGATTGCTTTTCATTTAGGAAGACCTCATGCTGCTTTCTGGATGTAAGAGCTGATATTTTATGTGCGTTATCTATTTTTAATCTCACTTGGAAAGCAAAAGGAACGTTGTAATTCGGATGCATATGCATCAACTAGAGATATCGAACATCTGCTCTGATGGTGTAGACGTGCAACCGGAAGCGAACGTGCCTCAGCAAGAATACAACACTTGTTCATGAACATATGAGTATCACTGAATAGCTGCGATGATGAGCTCTGCACCACCATCACGATGTTTCTGGAATTTAACATTACTTCAAGGATATTGCATGAAAACAAGGGATTTAAAAATTATAATAGGCTACTCACATATGCATTATCACGTGGAGAAAACATTTTTCTGAATTAAAGAAATGTGTCATTCAATCGTAAAATTAAATTTAGTTTCAGGAAATGTAAATATATATCATGTAATTCAGGCTGGTGATGAATACAATGGGGAGATCGGGTCTGCATGTAGTTGCTATGATTCAAAATTTGCTTATGACATACACATTCGGACGTTATTATTACAATATCTCACTGCTCTAATATACATCTTGTATTATAATACTACAACATACTAAAGTGCAAGGGAATATTTAATAAAGAAAAAGGACGAACTGTCTAAAACATTATATTTAAATTGGTCTCAATCAGCATTTGGGACGCAGGATTTGTATCAGCCGGAACTAAAATTTAGAGCCGATCATCCCCGTTGTATTCGGCCGAGCTATCAAAACGGACGCATGTGTACATAAAATACTTTGTTTTAAACATACTCCGAGATCACAAGGCAGGTGCATTCAGCACGTGCCTTCGGTATGTGATGCTGATGAGACTGACCATGAAGATATAAGAAGGTCGATAGCTTCTCTAGAACTAGGTTGATATATCAATTAAGCCCAATAACCTAATTTTTGAATTCCAGGTTGTCCAGCAGGGGCTAGGAATTGCGGTGAAGGTGGATGGTTTGGTGCTAGTGGGTGTCTTACATTATGCTTATAAACGGGGAATTATGCCAGTGCAAGACAGATTTAGAAACGGCCTTCGGGCATGTGATGTGATGTGACTTTACGACGCACTCAGCAGCTGGTGCCAAATGGCGTCGCCCGCCTCTCACCCTGGCAGGAATGGCGGGCACCGCGGGGAATTGAACCCCATGCCTCTAGCGTGCCAGGCGCTCAGCTTAACCAAGTTGAGCTATCGACGCCCCAGGTGACTTGACCATGGTAGCACAATGGGGTCCATAGTTTCTTTAGAACTCAGTATATAACATTGATAGGGAGTTTTCAGTCTTTTTTTCTCGTCTCATAGTATCTTGTCTTTACATGCTCAATCCAGATAACCCATATGGCTCTATTGACTAAGCCAACGCGATATGCCTTTTCGACAACGAACATTTCTCTATTCAACTAGCATATTTAATTGATTTCGACACGCGTTTTTTTCATGCCCAAATACTGGTCTGAATATAATCCGTCATACTCTGCCGTCTACGACGTTTTCACAACTTATCGCGGCGTGAGGCGCAAATCCTCGTTACCCAGCCATATCTATAAGAATCGTGTAAAATCCGGCGTCTCACCTACCCCAGTAGACGACAGCTTTTCAGTGATGCCATGGTAGGCTCAGACACAATATACCTACTGGTACAAAAATGAACGCGAAATGTAGTGCAACATTTCGTTTCAGCTGAGTTGAAATACATTTCAACACACTCTGAATGTTCTGGTTTAGCTCGGATTGATGCATACCAAGCTAAGGAAAACATAAGTTAGTGGCAGGTTTTTAACGCGACCTTCCTCGTGAAAATGGGACAACACGCGGCGGAAGCTTCTACTTCTGCTCGCCAGGTGACAGCAGCGGCGCGTGAGACATCCCCTGTCGGCACAGACCATGTAACGGTGATCTGGTAACAGGCTTTGCATGGGTGTGTGAGGAATGCCAGAGAGGAACAAGGTTTTTGACAGGTTTCAATTAATATATACGTTTTTTTGGTGGTTGTTTTGTCATTCGTCGCCCATTTACGATCCTGCTCAGAATTAACGTTTGGGGTGTCCCCTCTGCAGACTGCAGGGTACCCCTGCAACGGCTGGGGTGCCCTATATGCAGACTGTGGGGCATCCCTACAGCAGCTGGCCATACATGGGCAGACTCTCGGAAGTTGGCCAGACGTGGGCAGGCAGACATGGCCAGGCAGACATGGGCATGTAGACATGGGCAGACTCTCGGGAGCTGATCAGACATGGGCAGAGTCTCGAGAGCTGGCCAGACATGTGCAGGTAGACCTGGACGAACTCTCGGGAGCTGGCCAGACATGGGAGGTAGGCAGACAGGCAACATGGGAAGGCTGACAGACATGGCCAGGCAAACATGGGAGCTGGCGAGGGCACAGGCACTGGGGAGCTCTGGACCGATACATGGGCAGGCAGACCTGGACATGTAGACATGGGCAGGCAGACCTGGGCGAACTCTCGGGAGCTGGCCAGACATGGGCAGGTAGACAGACAGGCAGACATTGGCAGACTCTCGGGAGCTGGCCAGACAGCAGCGGTGCCATGCCGCCGACCGGGCGCGGCTGACCTGGCTGATCTGGTCGGCGATCTGCTGCGGACTCTGCCGCTCCACGTGCAGCTGGCAGTCCAGCAGGTCGATTCTGTGCAGCACCTCGGTGGCGTTGTGCCGGTCGTGGTCCTTGAGCGCGCGCAGCAGCTCCAGCGGCACCACCAGGATGCGGTCGTCCATGCCGACCGTGTAGCGGTCGAGCAGGTTGCGCACGTCCTGCACCAGCTGCCCAACGTCGACGTCGTCGACGACCGCCTCGAGGCCGCGCAGCAGGAAGCCGTCGACGCCCTGCTGCAGCCAGTGCTCCAGCGCGTGAGCCAGCCGCGGGTAGGCGGTGCTCGCCTGCGAGCGGGTCAGGTTGACGTCGGCGCCGAACGCGTCGTCGAGCAGAGGCGCCGGCTCCATGGCCAGCAGCACGTGCAGGCCCATGGCGCGCGCCTCCGACACCAGGGTGACGAAGTCGCCGGCCGTGCCCAGCTGCGGGTCGACGCGCGTGAAGCTGACCACGTCGCGCACGTTGGCCGGGAAGCCGGTGGTCTCGAAGATGGCCGTCAGCACGACTGTGCTGACGGCGAGGTTCTTGACGTAGTAGAGCCGGCTCTGGACGCCGCGCAGGTCGCCCACGCCGTCGCCATCCGAGTCCTGGAACGAGCCGGGGAAGATCTCGTACATGACCTCGCCCTGGTACCACTTGCGGAACGGGTCGCACTTGCGCGGCATGGCGACGATCCAGCCGATGCAGACGCAGAGCAGCGAGAGCCAGATGACGGCATTGGCGCTGGCGCACAGCGTGCGCACCAGCGGCCAGTTGCAGGTGGGGCAGCAGTCGGCCTGCAGCTCCATCTCCTGGTAGCTCGCCTTGCGCACCGCGTCCGCCTCCAGCGCCTGCCGGTCACAGTCGCTGCGGTCGGACAGAGTGCGGGCAGTGTGTCGGGGAGGATCATCACTATTGCCCGATATGTGCGTGACCTCTCATCCTCACGAAGTTGACTGAAGTGGTGGCATTGGAATCAGATGGATGATTTGATTGGTGTATGTATTGCTTGAGTCTGAACGTGCCAGGTGCAAGACGGTCTGTCCGTCGGCGACGTACGTGCCAGACGCAGTGCGTCGGCAGGAGAGACGGACGTGGCGGGCAGATCGGGACCATCTCAGACCTACTGCGTTGGCAGGACAGACGGATGTGGTGGGCAGATCGGGACCATCTCAGACCTACTGCGTCGGCAGGTCAGACGGATGTGGCGGGCAGATCGGGACCATCTCAGACCTACTGCGTTGGCAGGACAGACGGATGTGGCGGGCAGATCGGGCCCATCTCAGACCTAGTGCGTCGGCAGGTCAGACGGATGTGGCGGGGCAGATCGGGACCATCTCAGACCTACTGCGTCGGCAGGTCAGACGGATGTGGCGGGCAGATCGGGCCCATCTCAGACCTAGTGCGTCGGCAGGACAGACGGATGTGGCGGGCAGATCGGGCCCATCTCAGACCTAGTGCGTCGGCAGGTCAGACGGATGTGGCGGGCAGATCGGGACCATCTCAGACCTACTGCGTCGGCAGGACAGACGGATGTGGTGGGCAGATCGGGACCATCTCAGACCTACTGCGTCGGCAGGTCAGACGGATGTGGCGGGGCCGATCGGAAGTTGGACAAATAACTAGACTGAGGCCGTGAGCCGAGGAACTGTCAGTCCCTGTGCTGATCAAAATGTTGATTCTCTGGCGGGTCGGAGGCCAAAGAGTCAAAAGACCGTACCTTAGCAGGCGGGACATATTTAAGGACACATCATATGCAAATATTAAGACTTCATGCATGACATAATAGTGGGTTGCGTTACGTGATCTTGTGGGAATAATACAGCATATTGGCACGGAGGGACAATGTCTTGTTAACAGCGGGAAAGCACTGTGATTATTTCGAAGCGCAGTCGACAGCACCTATAATACTTTTGTCGCTGGACTAATACATGTACAATTTACGACGCATTTTTAGCCAACTAGCTTTCCAACGGCATTACTCGATATCATTCAACCCCAATTTTTTTCCATTCATTGATAACTGCCTTGGGGCCATATTTATACAACGTATATTTGTGAAGAGCATGTTTGTCTCTGGACAGCGGACCAATTAGTGGGTCAGTTAGTGGAGCAGTCAGTGGGTTAGCCAGTGGACTAGTCGGTGGATGAGTCAATGGGTTAGTCAGTTGATTATTTAATGGACCAGGCAGCGGATCAGTAAGAGGAGCAGTCAGTGCGTTAGTCAGTAGATTGGTAAGTGGGTAAGTCAGTGGGATAGTGAGTAGAGTAGTCAGTGGAGTAGTCAGTGGATGAGTTAGTGGGTCAGTCAGTGGACCAGCCAGTGGATCAGTCAGTGGATCACACAGCGCGTCACCTGGACAGTGGCCGGGTGCAGCAGCGGTTTCTCCGCCGGCGGCTCGGCGTGAGGACCGCCCAGCAGGGTGAGGTTCTCCTCAGCACTGCCGTCCGACGACGTGTCCTTGCTCGTAGTCGAGGCGGGCCGGGATTCGACTGGAGGCAAACAGTCGCAGGCTGAGTGAGCGGACGTGATCCAGGTGTGAAGCCTGTGTCCGGGCCGACACGTGTGTGAAGCCTGTGTCCGGGCCGACACGGGTGTGAAGCCTGTGTCCGGGCCGACATGGGTGTGAAGCCTGTGTCCGGGCCGACACGGGTGTCAAGCCTGTGTCCGGGCCGACACGGGTGTCAAGCCTGTGTCCGGGCCGACATGGGTGTGAAGCCTGTGTCCGGGCCGACACGGGTGTGAAGCCTGTGTCCGGGCCGACACGGGTGTCAAGCCTGTGTCCGGGCCGACACGGATGTGAAGCCTGTGTCCGGGCCGACACGGGTGTGAAGCCTGTGTCCGGGCCGACACGGGTGTGAAGCCTGTGTCCGGGCCGACACGGGTGTGAAGCCTGTGTCCGGGCCGACACGGGTGTGAAGCCTGTGTCCGGGCCGACACGGGTGTCAAGCCTGTGTCCGGGCCGACACGGATGTGAAGCCTGTGTCCGGGCCGACACGGGTGTGAAGCCTGTGTCCGGGCCGACACGGGTGTCAAGCCTGTGTCCGGGCCGACACGGGTGTGAAGCCTGTGTCCGGGCCGACACGGGTGTCAAGCCTGTGTCCGGGCCGACACGGATGTGAAGCCTGTGTCCGGGCCGACACGTGTGTGAAGCCTGTGTCCGGGCTGACACGGGTGTGAAGCCTGTGTCCGGGCCGATACGTGTGTGAAGCCTGTGTCCGGGCCGACACAGACGGGGGCTTACCTCTATATCCTGCCCAAACTTTCTGCGTGCCTGGTTTGTCCCCCCCCCCACGAAATTTAAAAACCGTGGCTACACCCATGCAACTGTGTACTTGCAACTGTGCAACTGTGTAAGTTTGTGTGTGAAGCGACACAGCAGAGTCGTGAGACGACGATAAAAGGTGTTAAAAGCGTACCGCGGCGTAGCCGAATGACACTATTGTACCGTGTCAATACAGAAAGGTGATTTCATGCTCCAAGAGCTACATAGTTCGGGTTACAAGGGTTTTCCACATTCCCCATATCGCCGACACTCTCCAACACCCCGTGGAGCGGTGAAGTGCACGGAGTGAGTGAACTAGTTTTAGTACCGCATTCCCCATATCGCCGACGCTCGCCACCACCCGTGAAGAGTGAAGTATGCAGAGTGATTGAACTATTTGCTATGATGTAATAATGAGACCAGGACGGATGACGAGGCTCCCATATGCCGGGTAAGGAGGCCCCCTCATCTCAAAGGGACGCCTCTAAATCGAATCAGGTGATAACGAAATGGCCAGAGGCGACTTGAGTTGGAAGCTGCGCCCCTCTGTCCATCGTCCTCTGGCGACACCCCAGTCGTAGTGCCCCATGAAGCCGCACTGTTCGCCATCTTAAATAGAAGAAAAATGTAGATATAGATAGCAAAAACCTCTTATTGTGCCACAAATCGCTCCATTGGAGCTGGATATCGATATTTCGGGACTAGAGAGGCCATGAAATGGCAATGCCCGGGAGCTCACCACTATACTTCCAACACGATGACGTGCCAGGAGATCTCCTTGGCTTACACCCCGGGACAAATTTGATGGCGCCGCCCCTGGTCAGCATGGCACAAGATTGGGCCTTAGCCCAATGCGAATAGCGAATTAAATTCTCTACTGGTGTGACTTTGGTGGTACCCGATGTCTTGCCGATGCCAAAGGACGCAGCGCCGATCTCACACTTCTGGCGATGTTTATGACCAAGCTGCACCAGCGGTATCACGATGCAGTGATGATCTCTTCTGACGATGTTTGCGACAAGGCTGCACCAGCGGTATCACGATGCAGTGATGACCTCTTCTGACGATGTTTGCGACAAGGCTGCACCAGCGGTATCACGATACAGTGATGACCTCTTCTGACGATGTTTGCGACAAGGCTGCACCAGCGGTATCACGATGCAGTGATGACCTCTTCTGACGATGTTTGCGACAAGGCTGCACCAGCGGTATCACGATACAGTGTTGGCCTCTTCTGACGATGTTTGCGACAAGGCTGCACCAGTGGTATCACGATACAGTGATGACCTCTTCTGACGATGTTTGCGACAAGGCTGCACCAGCGGTATCACGATACAGTGATGACCTCTTCTGACGATGTTTGCGACCAAGCTGCACCAGCGGTATGACGATGCAGTGATGACCTCTTCTGACGATGTTTGCGACAAGGCTGCACCAGCAGCATCACGTTGCAGTGATGACGTCATGGCTGCTGGCAGCGTTGTGGCGCCGCGCTGGTCGGTGGCGCAGACTGAGTCGGCAGTCGGAGCGGCCTCCCAGCACCCGACATAACCGGCAATAACTGGTTCAGAGGTGTTAGATACCATATCGGCGGCCGCATCTCCATACCGGCGCTGGCGTGACTGTCTGGTCTCGGTGGCAACTCGGGGCGCCGGGTTCGACAGGTCTAGTGCTAACGTCACACAAGCCGTCTGTGCCGGGGTCGTAGTTGGACCGAGCGCTCCGACTGAACACACTCCAGTCAACGTACCGGACCATCAGAGCTGCACTGGCGCTCTGCAGGAAACAATGACATCCAGACAGCCATCACTGCTCAAATGCGAAGCAGACGTCACACGATGTCAATGTTCTTGATGAACCCCACGTCCGTCCCCCTGCCTCACAGCAGATGGCTGCATTGTCTTGAGTCTTGATGCGATCGGTGACAGGGGGCGAACCCGGGAATTTCCATATGGAGGAACGCACGCCCTCAGTGCCCCTTCCCCTGCATCTGCCTATGCCCCAGTGCCCTTCCCCTGTATCCGCCTCTAGCCGGTGATGGTCCCCCAGCAGCAGAGCAGAACAGGTGTCGGTGCGTCGCTAGGTACATCGTCCCTCTGCTGACGCGGCCCTGGCCACCACGGTGTCCGGGCTGACGCGGCCCTGGCCACCACAGTGTCCGGGCTGACGCGGCCCTGGCTACCACGGTGTCCGGGCTGACGCGGCCCTGGCCACCACAGTGTTCGGGCTGACGCGGCCCTGGCCACCACGGTGTCCGGGCTGACGCGGCCCTGGCCACCACGGTGTCCGGGCTGACGCGGCCCTGGCCACCACGGTGTCCGGGCTGACGCGGCCCTGGCCACCACGGTGTCCGGGCTGACGCGGCCCTGGCTACCACGGTGTCCGGGCTGACGCGGCCCTGGCCACCACGGTGTCCGGGCTGACGCGGCCCTGGCCACCACGGTGTCCGGGCTGACGCGGCCCTGGCTACCACGGTGTCCGGGCTGACGCGGCCCTGGCCACCACAGTGTTCGGGCTGACGCGGCCCTGGCCACCACGGTGTCCGGGCTGACGCGGCCCTGGCCACCACGGTGTCCGGGCTGACGCGGCCCTGGCCACCACGGTGTCCGGGCTGACGCGGCCCTGGCCACCACGGTGTCCGGGCTGACGCGGCCCTGGCCACCACGGTGTCCGGGCTGACGCGGCCCTGGCCACCACAGTGTCCGGGCTGACGCGGCCCTGGCCACCACAGTGTCCGGGCTGACGCGGCCCTGGCCACCACGGTGTCCGGGCTGACGCGGCCCTGGCCACCACGGTGTCCGGGCTGACGCGGCCCTGGCCACCACAGTGTTCGGGCTGACGCGGCCCGGCCACCACAGTGTCCGGGCTGACGCGGCCCTGGCCACCACGGTGTCCGGGCTGACGCGGCCCTGGCCACCACGGTGTCCGGGCTGACGCGGCCCTGGCCACCACGGTGTCCGGGCTGACGCGGCCCTGGCCACCACAGTGTCCGGGCTGACGCGGCCCTGGCCACCACGGTGTCCGGGCTGACGCGGCCCTGGCCACCACAGTGTTCGGGCTGACGCGGCCCTGGCCACCACAGTGTCCGGGCTGACGCGGCCCTGGCCACCACGGTGTCCGGGCTGACGCGGCCCTGGCCACCACGGTGTCCGGGCTGACGCGGCCCTGGCCACCACGGTGTCCGGGCTGACGCGGCCCTGGCTACTGTGGTGTCCGGGTTGACGCGGTAACGGTATGGGGACACGTGCCCCCTGTGTCGCCTTGAATCTAACAAGTCTTCACAATCCGATATGTACACAGACTAAGCTAGCGAATTATTAAAAATGGACAATTAAAGCATACATATCCCAAAAGCCTCCCCTAGTAGCGCTCCTGATAGAGATAAATGAAAAACCGTTCGAAGACGCTACGATGCACCACTGTACATCGTACAGCCGGGATGTACGGTTGCCTATTGTATGTACTAAGCATACATGCAGTAGACCACCGTTTTATGACCACCGCATTATGATAGCATAACACATATGCATCGCTCGCGTTTATTTTTATTCCAGTTGTAGCCTTTGAACACAAACTAGAGCACGGGCAGGCATGGAATACTGCCCGCTTCTGTTTGCATGTGATTTGCACTATAGTGTACATTCCTCGAGACAGAGGCACAGTTAGGAATATGCACTGACAGCTTGGCGTACAATGACGCATCAGCGGAAAACGAAGCGGGCTCAGCACCTACCTGGCACCTCTGCGGGGATGTTTCCGGCGACACCGCTGGTGACAAGGCACTCGCTGGGCGGCAGACTGAGGTCCAGTGGTGGAACAGACTCCAGACTCTCGGGCAGGCCGACTGAGGGCAGTGCGTGCACACTCAGTGGGCCACTGTGGCCGTCACAGTACGGCACGTCACGGACAGACCGTGTGTCACTGTCACAGTACGGCACGTCACGGACAAACCACGTGTTACCGTCACAGTACAGCAAGTCACGGACAGACCATGTGTCACTGTCACAGCATAATACGTCACGGACAGACCATGTGCCACCGTCACAGTACAGCACGTCACGGACAAACCACGTGTTACCGTCACAGTACAGCAAGTCACGGACAGACCATGTGGCACCGTCACAGTACAGCACGTCACGGACAGACCATGTGTCACTGTCACAGCATAGCACGTCACGGACAGACCATGTGGCACTGTCACAGTACAGCACGTCACGGACAGACTACGTGTCACCGTCACAGTACAGCACGTCACGGACAGACCGTGTGCCACTGTCACAGTACGGCAAGTCACGGACAGACCATGTGTCACTGTCACAGCATAGCACGTCACGGACAGACCGTGTGACACTGCCGCAGTACAGCACGTCACTGACAGACCATGTGCCACTGTCACAGCATAGCACGTCACGGACAGACCATGTGTCACTGTTACAGTACAGCACGTCACGGACACACCATGTGCCACTGTCACAGTACAGCAAGTCACGGACAGACCGTGTGTCACTGTCACAGTACGGCAAGTCACGGACAGACTATGTGTCACCGTCACAGTACGGCACGTCACGGACAAACCATGTGTCACAGCATAGCACGTCACGGACAGACTACGTGTCACAGTCACAGTACAGCACGTCACGGACAGACCATGTGGCACTGTCACAGTACAGCTAGTCACGGACAGACTACGTGTCACAGTCACAGCATAGCACGTCACGGACAGACCATGTGGCACTGTTACAGTACAGCAAGTCACGGACAGACCATGTGGCACCGTCACAGTACAGCACGTCACGGACAGACCATGTGCCACTGTCACAGCATAGCACGTCACGGACAGACCATGTGCCACTGTCACAGTACAGCACGTCACGGACAGACTACGTGTCACAGTCACAGTACAGCACGTCACGGACACACCATGTGCCACTGTCACAGTACAGCACGTCACGACACACCATGTGCCACTGTCACAGTACAGCAAGTCACGGACAGACCATGTGTCACTGTCACAGCATAGCACGTCACGGACAGACCATGTGGCACTGTCACAGTACAGCACGTCACGGACAGACTACGTGTCACCGTCACAGTACAGCACGTCACGGACAGACCGTGTGTCACTGTCACAGTACGGCAAGTCACGGACAGACCATGTGTCACTGTCACAGCATAGCACGTCACGGACAGACCATGTGACACTGTCACAGTACAGCACGTCACGGACAGACTACGTGTCACCCTCACAGTACAGCACGTCACGGACAGACCATGTGCCACCGTCACAGTACAGCAAGTCACGGACAGACCATGTGTCACTGTCACAGCATAGCACGTCACGGACAGACCATGTGGCACCGTCACAGTACAGCACGTCACGGACACACCATGTGTCACTGTCACAGTACAGCAAGTAGTCACGGACAGACCATGTGGCACCGTCACAGTACAGCACGTCACGGACAGACCGTGTGACACTGCCGCAGTACAGCACGTCACTGACAGACTATGTGTCACTGTCACAGCATAGCACGTCACGGACAGACCATGTGCCACTGTTACAGTACAGCACGTCACGGACACACCATGTGCCACTGTCACAGTACAGCAAGTCACGGACAGACCGTGTGTCACTGTCACAGTACGGCAAGTCACGGACAGACTATGTGTCACCGTCACAGTACGGCACGTCACGGACAAACCATGTGTCACAGCATAGCACGTCACGGACAGACTACGTGTCACAGTCACAGTACAGCACGTCACGGACAGACCATGTGGCACTGTCACAGTACAGCTAGTCACGGACAGACTACGTGTCACAGTCACAGCATAGCACGTCACGGACAGACCATGTGGCACTGTTACAGTACAGCACGTCACGGACAGACCGTGTGGCACTGCCACAGTACAGCACGTCACTGACAGACCATGTGTCACTGTCACAGCATAGCACGTCATCACGGACAGACTACGTGTCACAGTCACGGTACAGCACGTCATCACGGACAGACTACGTGTCACAGTCACGGTACAGCACGTCATCACGGACAGACTACGTGTCACAGTCACGGTACAGCACGTCATCACGGACAGACTACGTGTCACTGTCACAGTACAGCACGTCATCACGGACAGACTACGTGTCACAGTCACGGTACAGCACGTCACGGACAGACCATGTGCCACTGTCACAGTACAGCACGTCACTGACAGACCATGTGTCACAGTCACAGTACAGCACGTCACTGACAGACCATGTGCCACTGTCACAGTACAGCACGTCACTGACAGACCGTGTATCACTGTCACAGTACGGCAAGTCACGGACAGACCATGTGCCACCATCACAGTACAGTACGTCACGGACAGACCATGTGTCACTGTCTCAGTACAGCTAGTCACGGACAGACTACGTGTCACCGTCACAGTACGGCACGTCACGGACAAACCATGTGTCACTGTCACAGCATAGCACGTCACGGACAGACTACGTGTCACAGCCACAGTACAGCACGTCACGGACAGACCATGTGGCACTGTCACAGTACAGCACGTCACAGACAGACTACGTGTCACAGTCACAGTACAGCACGTCACTGACAGACCATGTGGCACTGTCACAGTACAGCACGTCACGGACAGACTACGTGTCACAGTCACGGTACAGCACCTCACGGACGGACCATGTGTCACTGTCACAGCACGTCACGAACACACAATGTGTCACCGGCATGGAGCCTGCTGAGGCCGTCACAGTACAGCCCGTCACGGACAGACCATGTGCCACTGTCACAGTACAGCACGTCACGGACAGACCATGTGCCACTGTCACAGTACAGCACGTCACGGACAGACCATGTGCCACTGTCACAGTACAGCACGTCATGGACAGACCATACGTCACTGTCACAGTACAGAACGTCACGGACAGACCATGTGCCGCTGTCACAGTACAGCACGTCACGGCCACACCATGTGCCACTGTCACAGTACAGCACGTCACGGCCACACCATGTGCCACCGGCATGGCGCCTGCTGAGGCCGTCACAGCACAGCAAGTCACGGACAGACCATGTGTCGCCGGCATGGAACATACTTTTGATATGACAATCAGTGTCGTAGACAGACTTGGGTGGGAGTGTTTTGGATCGTTGCGAAAGAACACAGCGAGCATTTAATAATTTATATATGGTGTATCATCGTGATGGCAATAGGCAGATCATGGTCTGAAACGTTAGTAGGTCAACATCCCGGAGTCGGAGTTCGGTGGCGAGCTGGGAGTCAAGACGTTTTTTTTGTTGTTTTTTTCACCGCAGGGAAAAGCCCTACCTAATGAAATATAAACACACACGAAGAACGGACGGAAAAACGATGACGGTTGTCACGCCACTAGAAACAAAATAAAGAAAAGATCGACGGGATCGACATACCCGACAACCCTGGCAACCCACCATTTTCAATAGTGGCATCGTAGGTGGCCGTCGGCGGTGGCTGCTGGCGGGCATCGTACGCCTGGTCGTACACCAGGTTACGGAGGCCGCCGGTAGATGGCTCCAGCGGCGCCCAGCTGGCGGCCGTCGCCGGCAGCGGGTCCGGCTGGTCGTACACCAGGTTGCGGAGGCCACCGGTAGATGGCTCCAGCGGCGCCCAGCCGGCGGCCGTCGCCGGGAGCGGGCCCGGCTGGTCGTACACCAGGTTGCGGAGGCCGCCGGTAGATGGCTGCAGCGGCGCCCAGTCGGCGGCCGTCGCCGGCAGCGGGTCCGGCTGCAGGGTGTCCGGACTGAGCCGCAGGATGCATGTCGTGTCGTTGTCGTTGTTGGGATTTGGCGGCGTCGGTCCGCACGAGAAGGACGAGTCGCTGTCGTCGTCGATGCGCATGTAGCGCGGGTCCATGGTGGTGGTGCACAGTTGAGGCTGCTACCTCCTACCCCAGACCTGGTGGACGGGGAGCGGACATTGCAACGCTAGATAATGTCTCACCAGCCTGGCCTGTCACCGGCTAAACGCAGAATCTAATCAAAGACAAGGAGAGAAAAGGTGGGCGATGGAGAAACAGAAAGGGAAAGGAACACACACACACACACACACACACACACACACACACACACACACAGAGACAGAGAAAGAGACATGTGTTTATATATATATTTATATATATTTGTGTGTCTGCATGTTTTTTTTTTATTATATTTTATATATATATATATATATATATATATATATATATATATATATATATATATATCATGAGTCGCTAGCCTGTGGACCTAGCTAAGTTGTCCCTCTCGGATCATAAGGAAATGCCACAATGAATATCCCACCGGGAAAATATATTGGTGCATTTGGCACCACACGGTTGAGTCGCTGGTCAAACACGTTGCGGCTTGTAAAATTTCGAGAGAACTAGACTTATATCGAATGGGTAGAGTGCGGTGGCATCTCTGTGCCAGGCATGGTACTGCCGGCGGCACTGCGGCACGTGCAGTACGCTCGGAAACTAGTCGCAGCTGTGGCTCTGTTCCCCTCCCCCACCTGCATACAGATTGAGAGGCCCCCAGATCGGTGCACACTGCACGTGCAGACAGGCTGGACTGGATCGCCTGTACGGCCGAGGCCAACTGTCGATGCCGACTGGGCAAATGCGCCACCACAGCTGCCGCTTCTTGGAACACGGACCCGAGTATTGCGGTGTCGACTTGGGACTCCGGCAACCGATGCCGGTAGAGATCCTACTGTCGCTGCCTGTGTGATGAAGCGATGTTCTCCACCTCGGCCCGACTGACATATTCAGGGCGACAATCAGCTGCAGTCGGACATGACCGGTGGACGTTTGAACCTATAGCTAGATCTACAGCTATAGCCGGGACAGGTGGACGTTTGAACCTTAGCTACAACTACAGCTATAGCCGGGCATGACCGGTGGACGTTTGAACCTATAGCTAGATCTACAGCTATAGCCGGGCATGACCGGTGGACGTTTGAACCTATCGCTACAACTACAGCTATAGCCGGGACCGGTGGACGCTTGAACCTATAGCTAAATCTACAGCTATAGCCGGTCATGACCGGTGGACGTTTGAACCTATAGCTAGATCTACAGCTAGAGTCGGGCATGACCGGTGGACGTTTGAACCTATAGCTAGATCTACAGCTAGAGCCGGGCATGACCGGTGGACGTTTGAACCTATAGCTAGATCTACAGCTAGAGCCGGGCATGACCGGTGGACGTTTGAACCTATAGCTACAACTACAGCTATAGCCGGGCATGACCGGTGGACGTTTGAACCTATAGCTAGATCTACAGCTAGAGCCGGGCATGACCGGTGGACGTTTGAACCTATCGCTACAACTACAGCTATAGCCGGGACCGGTGGACGCTTGAACCTACAGCTACAACTATAGCTATAGCCGGGCATGACCGGTGGACGTTTGAACCTATAGCTAGATCTACAGCTAGAGCCGGGCATGACCGGTGGACGTTTGAACCTATCGCTACAACTACAGCTATAGCCGGGACTGGTGGACGCTTGAACCTACAGCTACAACTACAGCTAGAGCCGGGCATGACCGGTGGACGTTTGAACCTATCGCTACAACTACAGCTATAGCCGGGACTGGTGGACGCTTGAACCTACAGCTACAACTACAGCTATAGCCGGGCATGACCGGTGGACGCTTGAACCTACAGCTACAACTACAGCTATAGCCGGGCATGACCGGTGGACGCTTGAACCTATAGCTACAACTACAGCTATAGCCGGGCATGACCGGTGGACGCTTGAACCTATAGCTACAACTACAGCTATAGCCGGGCATGACCGGTGGACGCTTGAACCTATAGCTACAACTACAGCTATAGCCGGGCATGACCGGTGGACGCTTGAACCTATAGCTACAACTACAGCTATAGCCGGGCATGACCGGTGACACTTGAACCTACAGCTACAGATACAGTCGGGCATGACCAGCCAACGTCTGGAGGAAGCGCGGGGATTGGTGGTCTTCGCCTGAATCTACTCTCGCGTCTGAAAGGCAATCCGCGGTTTTTGTTTCTTTGTCTAACTGGGAAGAGGATGTTCTCAAGATCAACAGATCCAAACATAACGTTAGAACATATCATTAATAGCGATATTCAGAGACACCGTGGAAATAAGATTTTGTTGACAATTTGAGATACTTGACACCTCCAGGCCTTCTCTCTCACACACATTGGGAACATATTAGCATGGGACAAACACTGCGCATGATTGCTACATACGTTTCAAACTGCCATTCATTTGCCCTGTCTCATTCCACTCTGGATATTTTGAATGATCCAGATGCCATTGCGCCGTGACAGGCAGTCACTGGGTAAACACGAGGTGGACGAAGCTGGCACATACACGGTGTAAGTACGCTTTTATATGGTCGTTTTGTCAACCTTGTACCGTAGTACTACCGTACAAGAAATTAGCATGGAGCCAGGGGTCATCAGTCGCCGTAACAGAGATCCGCATACTCCGAAAACGCAGTAGGAATAACATGGGTCCACTGTGGAAGCCTTCTCCATCAGAAATATATTATCTTTAAAAAAAAAACATCACTGAAGAATACGCAATACTACGGTCCCATATAACTTGAACTGTTGTTTCAAACGATGGCAAAAATAGCCTTCCACGTGCCTACATTTCGAGAAGTTGACCTGCGAAAATTTGTAAGCAAATGTGGACCTTGAAAACTGGTCAATCGCTGGCATCAAATTGGATAATGAAGGAAGTGCAGCACATTGGTGGCAAAGGAGCCTTTTAACCTAGGAAGAATAAACTCTTAAACTTGTGCCCAGATATAAATGCTATCAAAACTACAAATCAGCATTAAAGGTGGAGGGGATTCGGTGACTGATTTGGCCTAGCTATTTTTCTTGAAATTTCCCTACACTTGCAGGTAGGTAGTTAGGCAGTAGGCTACCTACCTACCTCATGTTGAGTTTGAAAGAAGTACAGCGCATTGATGACAGCGGGGCTTTTTAACCTAGGGGGATGAAAAACGAGGATTTATGCGAACTCTAAAACTACACGTTTAATTTTTATGGAATGCTAAACGCGTACATGCCCGGGGGTCAAAACTATTGTAAGCTAAAGTTAGTTGGTTATTGGGGTTTAGGGGCGCATCGACTGTAAAGGTCATGCAGCAGGCTAAAGTTAGTTTGAACTGAGTTTCTTCGAGGGGTGTCTTTGGACTAAACATGCTACATTTTTTTTATAAATAATAGCGCTCCCGCCTCAGGTGCGAAATGGTCACACCAAAGACATGGCAGCCCACCGCAGGAGCTACAGGAGCTCCCGAAATGGTCACACTGAAGGCATGACAGATCTCCACTGGAGCTACAGGAACTCCCGAAATGGTCACACTGAAGGCATGACAGATATCCACAGGAGCTACAGGAGCTCCCGAAATGGTCACACTGAAGGCATGACAGATATCCACAGGAGCTACAGGAGCTCCCGAAATGGTCACACTGAAGGCATGACAGATCTCCACAGGAGCTACAGGAGCTACCGAGGGGCGAAGAGACCCAAGTAGCTTGCATCTTCTATAATGGACCTTGGCTTTCACGGGGATATTCGCCAATCTGAAGGCAAACCTAGCCAATGGAGGGGACAACTGGCATTGACGTGGAGCTGGAGAGCTGTCACAGGCGTTGCAATTGAGCTGTTGCAGCATCTTTCCGCCTGAGCTGACAGTCAAGCCCGGCAGACAACACCAACAATTGGGTGTGGGCCAACGCTAGTTCACAACCTCAACAGTTGGGTGTGGTCCAACGCTAGTTCATAACCTAAACAGTTGGGTGTGGCCCAACGCTAGTTCACAACCCCAACAGATTGGTGTGGTCCAACGCTAGTTTACAACACCAACAGTTGGGTGTGGCCCAGCGCTAGTTCACAACACCAACAGTTGGGTGTGGCCCAACGCTAGTTCACAACACCAACAGGCGCTCCGACGGTAGTGTTGGAATCAGCCCGTTTGGCATCAGTCATAATGTCGGATGTGAAAGGTCAGCCAATTCCTGCCTAACATGCAGATCCATAACACCTGTTGGACGTTGTATCGTCTGTTAGCTCTTTCGTGGCTCTGTGCCAGGCTAGAGAGCAGAGTGGTCTGTTAGTTGTCTCGTGGCTCTGTGACAGGCTAGAGAGCAGAGCAGTCTGTTAGTTGTCTCGTGACTCTGTGACAGGCTAGAGAGCAGAGCGGTCTGTTAGCTCTCTCGTGGCTCTGTGCCAGGCTAGAGAGCAGAGCAGTCTGTTAGTTGTCTCGTGACTCTGTGGCAGGCTAGAGAGCAGAGCAGTCTGTTAGCTCTTGTGTGGCTCTGTGCCAGGCTAGAGAGCAGAGCAGTCTGTTAGTTGTCTCGTGACTCTGTGGCAGGCTAGAGAGCAGAGCAGTCTGTTAGCTCTTGTGTGGCTTTGTGCCAGGCTAGAGAGCAGAGCAGTCTATTAGTTGTCCGTGGCTCTGTCTTAATTGAGGAGGGATGGCTGAACCGAGGTTATCGATATTAATTCTTGGGAACTGCTTGCCTCGCCTTCTTGCCGGCAGCTGATGTAGGCGTGGAAAACAAATAGTAGAATGACTGGTTTTCTGGCCTTCCACCGAGACCTTGGGTGAACGGCACAGTTTACCTGGGGCAGAAATAAGAGATGAGATCGACTTCCGAACACGGGTACCTAGAATCTTGGGACCAACTTGGTTTGAACTCGCCCAAGCTCCTCTCCTGACGAGTCTTTGCAGCAGCCACATAAAAAAAACACCTTTTTATGTCAAATTGAAGGTATTTATACCTATAGAGTTGCTCTAATATCAAGAAAGCCGTTGGTAAGATTGGTAAGAACCTCATCCAGTTAAATTTTTTCCGATAGCACAATGGATGTATGGGGAAGTGGCTAAAACGGGATCGCGGGGAAAATGGCATTTCGCAATTACTCATTGATTAGCATTGCGACCTGGTGTCACTTTTGGCAATTAATAGTCCTCCCATTTGCCGTGCTTTTCAGGTGTAACAATACGACCGAGCTGGTAGTGAGCGGCCAGGGAAGTGAGCATAGCACGCATTGTTGTGATTTTTTTTTCCAGAGACTGATGTTATTTTGGCTTTGTTGGCTTTGGTGATTGGCGGCTTATAAGTCGCCTATTCCTTTGGACTGATATTACACTGGCATGGCTAGAGATTCCGAGAGTCTGGACCCTTCTGGTTTGGTGCCCTGCTAAGTTGTCATTTTCCCTATTCAATCTTCAAATATGTCTGGAAATTAAGGACTTGGATCCCCTGGCTTTTCGTGAGGGATATCCAGCCCTGCACACTGGAAGCTTCTCTATTAGTCTTCCGTATCGGAAAATGTTTTTCTCTGGTGTCGTGATCAAGCATGACGGTATGTTGAACAAACAAAATGTGTCGCTTGGGGAAAAACGAGGTGTGAAGGAAGGGGCAAAACGGGGTGTGAAGAAATGGGCAAATAGGGTAATCCGTTTTGCCCGTACTTACCACCACGCAGCTGTAGTAATTGTTACTTTTTTCACCGTACTCGATTCCTGACACGTGCGTCATGACAACTTTGCCAGTAGATGCCGTGTTATTTGCCAATATCATATTTCGCCTGCAGTCTTGCCTATCATATTGCGAACTGATTTCTACGTCATCACTGGTTTTGTCTTCATCTGCTATCCTCCACTGTACGAAAATGAATTCCAGGACATTGATGTACATCAAGTGTAAATACCCAGCTAACGAACAGTCTCGAATTGTTTGTCACAGCACATGCGCTAGCTACCCCATATCTTCCCGGCTTCTCTCCAATTTTACCCCGTAGGTGGGAAAAATGGGAAAAGGGAAGGTTTACTTTCCACCAGTGCTAAGCTTAAGCAGAAGTCTGTAGGTAGCTAGATGTGATGCCCGATAAGACTAGACGTTCCAAAGCGGTCGGTTTCAGGGCAAAACATTTTGAGTAAGTTCCGGTATTTTTGTGTCGGAAGCGATAGAATGTTAAGGCTTCCGTATTCCCCCTTCCCTTACTGCAAATCGGCGCTCGTGCAGTACTTCAAATAAAAGCGACACAGTCAATGGCATGCTCTTGGCTCCCACCAGTGTGTGTGGATGGGGGGAGGGGGGGTGAGCTCCACCCTGCTCGTGCAAGGGAGGCCCGAATTCCAGAGCCCTATAGGTTCCGTCGCCAGTGCAGTTGGCCCAATATTTGGCCATCTTCCCTCTGTAAACATTGCGGTGGGTGGGGTTCGGGAGAGATGATAGCATTACGGCGGGAGGAAAAATAAGCATTGAGGGGGTAGCTTCTCCCAGAAACGAACATAAACTTTCCCCCTGCCCAGAACCACACATTCCAAGATCGTTAGACCGCTCCCTGGACCTCGCAGTTTGCTTCTGAGAAAACCTATACGCCTACGACATCACTGTCTGTTTATGAGACACGGTGTACGCCTACGACATCACAATCTGTTTATGAGACACGGTTTACGCCTACGACATCACAATCTGTTTATGAGACACGGTTTACGCCTTCGATATCACAGTCTGTTTATGAGGAATGGCTGACGTCTACATCACAGTTTGTTTATGAGACACGGTTTACGCCTACATCACAGTCTGTTTATGAGGCACGGCTGCGACGCCCGGGATGTCGCAGTCTACCTGTGAGACATCGCTTGCGCCTTGTTACATGGGCATGGTTTACTTTGCAGTCTATTGCTGAGATGAGGCATGACAAATCACACATACTTGTGGAATACTAAATCATTTCCACAAAACATCTCGTTTAAGAATGGCGTAAAATAGAAGAAGTTTCTCGATTCGCACGATAATCGGCTATATACCCATCTGGGCTATGCGAAATGACTTGTTTCACTCGACATTGGGTAGACCGCATACAGGAGTCGCGAGTTTGTTGCAGCGAGCCAATTTGAATTACGTCAGCCAGCATCAGTGTGGCGTAAGCGTGGAAAGTTAAATATCTTACGAACCATTCTGGATGTACCGCCCATGGAGATTGCGCCATCTTGCGGGCATAGTGGCCACACAGCGCCTGCTGGCAAGTCTAGATGTGCTGCTATGCTGCATAGCCCAGCTATTTTTCAAGCGTACACGGTTTTAGAGGTGGCGTACACGGCGCAGGGGGGGGGGGGATCTGCATGGTACGATCAGAGACATGCGTGATGCTGTAAGGCAGCCAGCAGCTGCCAGCCTCTCTGGACCGGTGACACCAGCAAATAGAAACCCGGCGACAGGGCGGCCCAGAACACCCAGCGAGCGTCGGCGGCTTGCCAGGCAGTGGCCAAGTCACGCCTAAACTTAGCCCCGCTCCCAACTTGGCAGTTGTCCAGCGACGAGGAGAAGCAGGGGCTCACTTGTGATGGGCGAGACGCCCTCAGTCCGATGCTCCGGTTGCTCGTGCTACCTGCACCAGCGCTTTGCACCCCTCCACACCGTCACACACGCTGCCGGAGCCACTCTGCGAATCGTCTGGGACGCGCGGCGAGCCCCGTCGTGTGTGTAGCCCCGTCGGTAACGATCGCGTCTGATCGTTATCCGACGCCGCCGACGATCTTTCGGCCGAGGGGCGCATGCGCCGGGGGCGCCACAGTGCGGCTGTTTCGACGGCTGCCGGCCTCCGCCTCTGATTGGTTGGCCACGGACACACCCCTGCCAGTCAGCTGGCCGCCCCGGGGGCGCGCAGTACGGATTTCGGCAGGGGTCGCCGAGTGTTGGCACGCCCGGCCGTAGTGGTGACAGTGGTGGTGACAGTGGGCAGCACGTGATGCCGGCGGCTCCGCACCGGACCAGTGCTGGTCGTGTTCGCCGACCGCTGGCGAGACGCCGCCAAGACAGCTGACACGGACACAATCGCCGCCCAGTCCACCGCCGAAATCAAACTTCCGCCGAGTAAGTTGGGCGTCGGCGATGTCGCCAACAAGACAACGTCACACCCGGGCATTGACAGAGGTAGTCTGGACAGAGCGATGACGCCGACAAGACAACGTCACACCCGGGCATTGACAGAGGTGGTCTGGACAGAGCGATGACGCTTCAAAACAACGTCACACCCGGGCATTGACAGAGGTGGTCTGGACAGAGCGATGTCGCCGACAAAACAACGTCACACCCGGGCATTGACAGAGGCAGTCTGGACAGAGCGATGTCGCCGACAAAACAGCGTCACACCCGGGCATTGACAGAGGCAGTCTGGACAGAGCGATGACGCCGACAAAACAACGTCACACTCGGGCATTGACAAAGGCAGTCTGGACACACCGATGACGCTTCAAAACAACGTCACACCCGGGCATTGACAGAGGTAGTCTGGACACACCGATGACGCTTCAAAACAACGTCACACCCGGGCATTGACAGAGGTAGTCTGGACAGAGCGATGACGCTTCAAGACAACGTCACACCCGGGCATTGACAGAGGTGGTCTGGACAGAGCGATGACGCTTCAAAACAGCGTCACACCCGGGCATTGACAGAGGTAGTCTGGACAGAGCGATGACGCTTCAAAACAGCGTCAGCTTTGCGATGAGCTTGGAAGCGAAAGGTCTGGATTCAGATGGTTGACGTACCTTATTGATGCCACTGTTTTTATCTCCGTGTACTCGATAACTCCACACCAGGTGGATTGGTAAATGGACTGCATTAGGTTCAATGTCATGGCTCAGCATAATTTATGCGTGGTTAAATGGTACTCATTCTTATAAAAGCCCCATTCCTCCACCCCCGGTCCAATTCATCCTCGGTAGAATCCAATCCTTCATCCCACAGATAATTTAAATATATTTATTGGGAAGAACTCTACGTTTTGAAGAAAAGTTGTCAGTTCGGCACGAACTGACACCGAAAGCAACACATGTTTACAATGCATCGCCCTTTCCATATTACTCGACAAATCTTGCGGTACTTAAGATATCGACAGCCAATGCATTGAACCATCAGAGGGAATAAGAGTACCTTTGTCTGTTAAAGATTTTGGACGCGTTCAGCACATAATGGAATGAGGAACGCTTTTAACAGGAAAATTACGTTTTGCCTTATGTTGCCTTATGTTGGTCATGTTGCTTGTTATTGACTTGCTCAGCAGACTAACAGTGGTATGAACTGTTGTCGGCAGACCAAGAGGAGCAATGTGGTATGAGAAAACATCGTAGTATGTTAAGTCCATGAGAAATGTGCAGTAAATCAATTTGATGGGATTACAAACGGTTTTCCAGCAAGTAAGTATTGTGGAGCTCAAACGCGACATGCGATATCAGTGAACATTCACGGCTATCGTTACGCATTGCATAATCTGAGCACCTACCAGGTTGGCAGGAAGCAAACATTTTGAAGAGCAAGATCTTCAGAACTGTGAGGAAGGCGCTGGAGGCCGTATTTATTCAGCAGGGAAGTTCCATAAGCTCAAGAGCTGGATTTGCGACATGGGTTTCACTAGCCGCGATAATATTGGTTCGAGAGTGTATCAACGAGACATCCACATTATCCATATCGTGGTTGCTTTTTTAGTTCAGTGAATTGGCCTGTAGTCTTTTTGCTCATGAGGGAAATGGTTGTCGAAACGTCTGCATGCAATACACTAACATTGTATTACGTCTACATCCAAAACACTAGCATTATATTACATCTACATCCGATATATTATCATGGTATTACGTCTACATTCAATACACTATCATTTAATTACGTGTACATTCAATATACTATCATTGTATTTCATCTACATCCAATGCATTATCGTTGTGTTACGTCTACATCAAATACACTTTCATTGAATTACGTCTGCATTCAATATATTGTCATTGCATTGCGTATATATCAAATATATTATAATTTTATTATATCTACGTCCAATACATTATTATCCTTTATTACGTCTATATCCAATCCATTTGCATTGTATAACGTCTGCATTCAATGTGCTATCATTGAATTTCGTCTACATCCAATACATTAGCATTGTATTACATCTATATCCAATGCATTAGCACTGCATTACATCTTAATGTCCTTATTCATATATATATATATGTATATATATATATATATATATGAGCGATCTCATGTACGTCAGCTGCTCATGAATAACGGGCACAGAAATACCGATTTTGACGAATTATCCAATGACATGATACACAAGCACATCACTGACGCCAACTCCAGACAAACCCCTCGTGACACCAGCAAGTGCATCACTATCCATTACAAAAACACTGTCACCCCTGCATGGAGGAAGGTCGAACAGGCAATACGCGACATTGTCTTGACAAATACCACACCTGTCCAGCATGTTCACAAAATTCGTCTCGGTGTTTACTACCAGACACCAAAAACAGCGTCCCTCGTAGGCAACAACACCTTCGAACCTACCACATTGCAACAGACCGATCTAGTGTATCGTCAAGTGCACTACCGGGGACTGCGAAACCCGTAACGTATAGCCCGTAACTACATCGGTCACATAACTACTACTCTCAGCCGCCTCCTCACCATACACCTCCAGGATGGTGGCCCAAAAAGTCATCCTCCAAAAGAACACAGCACACATCTCACCAGACACCTACTCACAGCCAACACTGCCATCCCGCTACACTGTCGTGATCAGCGGCGCCTGGCGACAACTAAGACCATCTACATCCGGGAATGGGGATGGCGCTCGAAGCGGACGGATTAGCGCTAAACTGGACTATTTGGCGCTGTAGGGGGAAACGTGCCCGCAGGGCACAGTCCACTCGGAATTGGCACCCGTTTTGGCGCTGTACGGAGACGGAAATCTTAAAGTAGCCATGGTGTGAAAAGACGAGAGCATTTAATACGAGATTCATTTAGAGGATCATGCTAAGCCATTGAGCATTACGTGTTGTTATATGTTCCGTAGGTTTGAACATCATAACCCAGCAATATATACCTTCGACTTATTTTGGCGGCATGTGCGGACGCTGGCGCTTTACTAGGACACAATTCCTTTATGCCAGCATTAAAGATAATAATCAATTTAACACGCACTACCCGTAATATACGTGGCATTAGAAGATGCTTCTTTGCAATAATAGTGCTATTTACATATTCAATCTCAGGCAACCACGCATTTTTTATGAGAAGACGCCATGCTATGACAAAGAACGAGCTTGCATTTATATATTCTCGGTTTCAGCTCAATGTCTATTGGAGTTGTAACAAATCTACCAGGCCTTGCGGGCAGAATGCACTTGCAGAATGGATCTTCGAAATTGTCACGGCTGACCTAAAAGCACCTTGGAATGGACTAAGTAAATTGCCAGGATTAAATCGCGGGCCTTTTTATCCGTATACACTAATTACGTGGCCTGTTTTGGATTGTGTTACATTTCGAGTTTCCGCTTAGTCCAGCAGTAGCGCCATTGCTCCCTGCCGCATACAGCGGCAAACTGTCCACATACAGCGCCAATGGGCTACGATGTTGGTGTTATCCGGCCTAAGCGCCATTTAAAATCCAATGTTTTCCCGATATATTTACTTCATTATTGGATCAAAGACAAATTTCGTACGTTCTCAAGCTTTGTTTGCATGCCAGCATCACAATAAAGGCTGGAATATACATAAACGACGCCGACCAAGTAAGCAATGCAAATAATCAAAGAATCAAATCAAATAATAAACCAATGCAAATTAAGCAATCCGCCATACAAAGCATTCCGCCAATCGTCTGGGATCGAATTGAGGTGCTTTGTGCACACATTCGTTGATGAAATCACTCGAAATTGTGTGTCATCACGAGATACCCTGATGTCCAGCAGTCGCGCCATTGCTCCCTGCCGCATACAGCGCCAAACTGTTCACAATCAGAGCCAATAGGCTAAAATGTTGGCATGGTCCGGTCGAAACGCCATTTAATAACCAAGGCTTTCCCAAGATATTTACTTCATTATTGGAGTAATTACAAATTAAGTACTTTCTCGAAATTCGTTTGTCTGCCAGCATCACAATAATGGCTTGAACATAGATCAACGACGTCGACCATGTCAGCAATGAAAATCACTTAAGCTGTAATAAACCAACGTAAAGTCAGCCAGTCTGTACTATTGAAAACACGCCGTCAATCGTCTGGGATCACACTGAAGTGCTTTGTATACACATTCGTTAAGTAAATCACTCGAAATTTTGTGTTTTACATCTTGAGATATGTTTATGTCTCACAGTCGCGCCATTGCTCCCCGCCGCATACAGCGCCAAGCTGTCCACATACAGCGGCAATAGGCTACGCTGTTGGCATTGCTCGCCTTAAGCGCCATTGAAAACTCGACGACGCTTCCTGATATTTTCCTCATTGTTGCTCTGTAGGCGAACTAACTGTCTCCTCTGAATTCGATTGCTTACTAGCATGTTAATCCATGCTGGGATATACACCGGCAAAAGCTATGAAACCAGGAAACCGATTAAGAGGAAATACTCTTGTTTTTAAATGCCTTTTAACGGATCCACTGTGTGCATCTGAAGAACGTACACTGGCTCATCCGGGTTAAGATAAGCCGCTTTCTACACATATGCATTGCTTAAAACGTTTGACATGTCATGTTCTACATCTTGTGGTACCTGTTCAGCTATGACATCCTTGTTCCATTTCCGTACAGCGCCAAGCAGATCAACTGTTCACATACAGTGCTAAATGCCGTGCTGTTATTTCTAATCGCGGCACCAATATATCCACGTGCAGCGCCATTCGTCAGCCATGTTTGTTTCCTTCTTCAACGCCTATTCCTATTAAGTATGCTTAAGGTTGCGTGCTAACCAGACTACTACGCCATTGTGGAAAATATTTTTTCCCTTAGCAGACGCGAAGCGCCATCCGGTAGGGGACAGATAGGATAAATAAAGGATTACGTTAAACCGGCTTATGTGGCACCCGGTATCAGGAAATCAAGAAAGAAAAGTAGGGGAAGGCTGGCAAACAAGAAAAGCACAGAGTACGCCACCAGGTATCATCAACCCACCACAGAAGACGTCAAGGAACATAAACCACCACAGGTGCAATTTTATGCAAATTATTGGAGGCCCCGATGAATTAAGGAAATAGCACCAAAATTGGTTGGGGGGGGGGAACTCTACAGGGTCCATTTTGAAGCCTGTAGTTGTTGGGGAGCAGGGGGAGGGCATGCCAGCATCGCTCCCACCCTCCGAAACACAGTTAGATCCGCTCCTCTCATCTACTCACGACGAAATACAGCCAGAGAACAGCCCTCTGGAGGGACAGTTGGTTCTCAATTGCTTTCTTTCTTCCCAATGATTATGGATTATTTCTTCACGACTCAACCTCGGTCCATGTGCATCTTCAGAGTCATTAAGTGGCCTATTCCGTATTAAACTCACCTGACCCATTGCATTACATGCATAAAGATCTAGCCATGTTGGTGGTCACAGGATGTCTGTGGTGTAGTAAGTAACTGCTTATTTTATTCTTCATTGGTCGTGTGGTATTTTCATTGAGTACCCATTCTCCAGCACGTACGCGACTGCATAGCGTTTGATGAATGGATTAGTTAACTATATACCTGACGAAGCTTCATTTAAATATTATCCGGGGAGAAATTAAGATAAGGATTTTAGGTTTCCTAATTGCGTGTACCATAAATTTGCGAGATTAGAAGAATTAGAGAACAACATAAAAATAAAATAGATAAGAGAAAGAAAATAGATAAGAGAAAGAAAATAGATAAAAAGAAAATAGCTAAAAGAAAATAGAGAACAACAAACCTGCTCCAGGACGATATCCCTCCGTTCATTCAGAGCGACAACGTACCATTTTCATGCGACTTGTTTCAATATGTCCCTCTTGAGCGCCATGTCGCCTTATCAGGAAATCTACTTCGCTCGGTTTGTCCGCTCAGGGCGCCAAAGGTGCCAAATCCACACGATTTTCGGGGATGGGGATTTAATATAAAATGCAACATGGTATTATGTAAGCAACATTTAACTAACACATTGTGGTGTTAATGGAAATTCGTCATGCATGCTTGGTTGTTTGCGCTATTCATCTACGATGTCACGTTGGAATTATACTAGTCAAAATAACAAAAAATGCGGAGTGCCATTTTTTCTGTCTTGAGCGCCAAAGTCCGAGTTTGTTGTGTTCTTGTTCCCCATTGAACTCTTCTGGCGCTCGAAGTGGACTTGGCGGTTACATGGAGTGAATCAGCCCTCACTATCAATGCACATACCAAGACACACACTCACCTGCCCCTATATGATAGACACCTACCGCCCGCATAGGTGCATGAGTGTTCTTCTAACTTGCGGTGTGCTTTGTATATCATGACTATTGTTCATTGTGTATTGTATATCTTGTATTGTTGCCATTGCATGCATCTGGTGGGCGTATTTAATAAAATATTCATATGCGTTCCTTTTTATTTGACGCATGCCTCCAGAATATGAAGTGTTGTTATTGAAACTGTATATAGCATTACTAAATTTTTATGCTCGCATTCCACCTACGTGATTCGTACTGTGTTAGTTCCTGAAGATGCTCGAGGCTGGTTGAAACGTAGACAAAATATAATAACTTCGAATCACGATTTATTCCACATCCACGCTGAATTCCTATGCTTACTAGCAACATTATAACAACCGTTTTAATAATTGTACCGCTTGGAAATATGCTGTGTAATCTTACCGATCATCATAGATCATGCGTTCGAAGACTAGAAACCTTGAACAAGAAGAAGGTAAGTGTAGAGAATGCCGTCGCATTCAATTCTGGATGCATATCTATATATCTATATACCTACCTATCTCTATATCTATCTATATATCTATCAATCAATCGATCAATCAAGAAATAAATAAATAAATAAATATATCAATCAATCACTCAATCAATCAACCTATCTGTCTGTCTATCTATCTATCTATCTATCTATCTATCTATCTATCTATCTATCTATCTATCTATCTAGCTATCTATCTATCTATATATCTATATATCTAGATATCTATCTATCTATCTAAATATCTATCTATCTATCTATCTATCTATCTATCTATCTATCTATCTATCTATCTATCTATCTATCTATCTATCTATCTATCTATCTATCTATCTATCTATCTATCTATCTATCTATCTATCTATCTATCTATCTATCTATCTATCTATCTATCTATCTATCTATCTATCTATCTATCTATCTATCTATCTATCTATCTATCTATCTATCTATCTATCTATCTATCTATCTATCTATCTATCTATCTATCTATCTATCTATCTATCTATCTATCTATCTATCTATCTATCTATCTATCTATCTATCTATCTATCTATCTATCTATCTATCTATCTATCTATCTATCTATCTATCTATCTATCTATCTATCTATCTATCTATCTATCTATCTATCTATCTATCTATCTATCTATCTATCTATCTATCTATCTATATATCTATCTATCTATCTATCTATCTATCTATCTATCTATCTATCTATCTATCTATCTATCTATCTATCTATCTATCTATCTATCTATCTATCTATCTATCTATCTATCTATCTATCTATCTATATATATATATATATATATATATATATATATATATATATATGCGTACTTTGATTGCATACATGGTACTCTTGACCCCCCGGTTTGGCATCCTGCTAATGTTAATTTTTGATTTTCCCCATCCAATCTCAACATATGTCTTGAAAAGGAAAACCTAACCCCCCCATGGCTTCGTGAGCGATCTCCAGCCCTATATCCATGACGATGGCCCACACTCTTTGGCAGCGAATGCTGGCGAATTCTTACGATTTAGCGATGGGTACCAGTGCATTTTTCCGACTCCACACAAAGAAACTACATCATTAATGAGAAGGACAATTCCAGCATATCACAGTCGAGGTTGTGTCCGAATGTTCACACATTTGAATGATACAAATAAAGTTTTGTGTGAGAGAAATGTGTTTTATGGGGAAATCCCTGTGCGATCACTGAGGATTCGCCAGAATTCAGCGAGTACTTACGGGAAGGTATTCCGCTGGATATGCACCTTCCCTCTGAAGCTCTGCCAAGTGTCCCGCAAGTAGTGAACCTATGCAGTGCCATAACATGATCCAAACGACGCATCGATGATATTAGCATCTGAGTGGACATTTTACGTTGCTTGCAACATTTAGAGCCAAGTCCGTTCCAAATTAGTCGCAATGACAACATTTGCAACCTACTACCTGTTGCTCTGGAATTTAAATATCTTCAATGGAAGGATTAACTGAAATCGCGAAGGCCACGTGTTATGCGCTATTTTTCATGGACATTGTTGAGACTGGATGACATGAATGGTTTCAGCGGTGCCTACATCATTACACACAGACCATTTCCCATGGACATTGTTGAGACGGGAGGACATGATTGGTTTCAGAGGTGCCCACATCTTTACACACAGACCATTTCCCATGGACATTGTTGAGACGGGAGGACATGAGTAGTTTCAGAGGTGCCAAGATCATTATACACAAGCCATGTCAATGTGTATTGCAATATATGTATATATTGCATTAAGTAATGTGCCAAGAAACAATATAGGTCGATATTTGGGCATAAGCGAGGCATCAAGTTTAAAAATGCAATATAGAGAGCCGCCACCACATGCCCAAATGTAATATAAGAAACTTTCAAGTAGGGCGGTCATGCGGTGGCCGGTGCAGGTTCCTGTTCCGCGTAGGCTGTAGGGCGGTCATGCGGTGGCCGGTGCAGGTTCCTGTTCCGCGTAGGCTGTTTGTGTGTTTCCAGTAGGGCGGTCATGCGGTGGCCGGTGCAGGTTCCTGTTCCGCGTAGGCTGTTTGTGTGTTTCAAGTAGGGCGGTCATGCGGTGGCCGGTGCAGGTTCCTGTTCCGCGTAGGCTGTTTGTGTGTTTCCAGTAGGGCGGTCATGCGGTGGCCGGTGCAGGTTCCTGTTCCGCGTAGGCTGTTTGTGTGCACCACGCAGGCCGGCGGACAATCTGATAAAGCTGGCCCAGAGGAGCCGCACCGATGTTCTTCAGAGCATGTGCCACGGACGACCAAGGTGAGCCGACTCATGTACGTCGGCTCACCTTGACCTGGCGCAACTGCGGCAAAGGCGCCGCGCGTGCATTGCGACACACGTGTCTCCTACTGATAGAGGCGCCACGTGTTGTGGCACATGTGTCTCCTACTGATAGAGGCGCCACGTGTTGTGCCACAAGTGTCTCCTACTGATAGAGGCGCCACGTCTTGTGGCACATGTGTCTCCTACTGATAGAGGCGCACGTTTGTGGCACATGTTCTTAAGGACACGTGTTGTGCCACAAGTGTCTCCTACTGATAGAGTCGGCACGTGATGTGGCACATGTGTCTCCCACTGATAGAAGCGCCACGTGTTGTGGCACACGTGTTTCCTACGGATAGACACACCACGTCTTGTGCCACACGTGCCTCCTACTGATGGAGGCGCCACGTCTTGTGCCACACGTGTCTCCTACTGATAGAGGCGCCACGTCTTGTGCCACACGTGTCTCTTACTGATAGAGGCGCCACGTCTTGTGCCACACGTGTCTCCTACTGATAGAGGCGCCACGTGTTGTGGCACAAGGCTCCTACTGACGAGCCGCACTCGTCTTGTGCCCTGCTTCTCCCACTGATAGGCGGCGCACGTGTTGTGGCACAAGTCTCCTACTGACGAGCCGCACTCGTCTTGTGCCCTAATTCTCCCACTGATAGGCGGCGCACGTGTTGTGGCACAAGTCTCCTACTGACGAGCCGCGCTCGTCTTGTGCCTAATTCTGCCACTATAGGCGGCACGTGTTGTGGCACAAATCTACTGACGAGCCGCACTCGTCTTGTGCCCTGCTTCTCCCACAGATAGGCGGCGCACGTGTTGTGGCACAAGTCTCCTACTGACGAGCCGCGCTCGTCTTGTGTCCTGATTCTCCCACTGACAAGAGGCAGATGTCTAGTGCCACGCCCATCCTCCTAACTAATGGCACACGTCCGTAAACGATGACAAGCTGGAGGGCCGAGGGTGACCGAGACCGTTGCCACACCGGTTTTGAGCCGGGGAGCTGCTGACGCAACAGGTTAAACCTCGGACAGCGACCAGCTGGCCAGCTTTTGTCAATGTATGGCGGGTGGGACAGTTCTGGACCAGGACCTCGGGCCCGGCAATGAGATCCATTTAGGTCCGGAATCGAAGGCAGAGGCATGCGAAAAGGATGTGGAGAGCAGGGTTCTTGAGATCTGTCTTTCCCATGTGCGCCCATATCATTTAATAAAATATATGTGAAATGAACTCTCCCAGTAGTGGACGATTTTCTAATACACAATGTCTATTTGAAACTGGAAATAATTATTGTCGAAATCAAACGTACATTTGGGGTTTCCGACATCAATGATTAACGTGTTTGATTGTATTTATAGTTTGTCCACCTGGTATCGATTCTGCAGCGTACGATGATTCAACACTAAAACGGACCGGGTCACAGGGATCCAGCCGTATAAAGTAAGCTGCTGACGAAAGGTCATACGCTAACCAACACAGGAGGGACAAATGGCGAGAAGGTAGTCGGGACCGAGCTTCTCACAGGTATCTCATATCTATTAATACCTCATTTAGATATCAATATCCATAAATATCCCGCAGGCCAATCGAAGATTTGACCTAGTTCCAAAACAATACCGAGCCTCGAGTTATATTCGACATGCACCATCACTATGGCCGACGTTTCTTGACGCCACTGTCCACGTACTGTTGTTGTTGTTGATATTCCACATGCTCCATCACTATGGCCGACGCTTCTGGACGCCATTATCCACGTACTGCTGTTGTTGTAGTAGGAACAACTCGTCAGCTCATTTTCTGACACCAACGGCACTCGCCAACGATACTGAGAACGGCGCTGAGAACGGGAACTGGGGTAACCAGACAAAAATCTTTCTGCCATCCTGGGTAACTGGGGAAAGCAAATTGCGAGGTAACGGAACCGGGTTGGCGAAACATAAGCATACCGCTGGAAAGACCACAGCTTCCTCTATAGTTCCACGTGTTAAATTCAAATTCGATTATGCAACTGGGACAATCCCATTAAGAGATCGATCCCCTGCAAGCCCCGTGGTGACGTCCACATCTGCAGTGTGGACCCAGAATGCCGGTTTGATATCCGTCTGTCACAGAATGGAGTCGAATTGGCTATCATACATTCCTGTCTTCCTGCTACATTAGTCATTCACTGTCTAATGCCGGGGTATCGAGCTAACTCTGCGTCCAGGGGACGAGTAGTCTATGGGTAAGGTTGCCGTCTCCCAAGTGAGAGGTCGTGGGTTCGAGTCCCACCGGTTGCTATCCTTCGCCTGCAACCGATCGGCGTGGGAGATTGTAGGTGGTATGTGACCAAAGGCAGTTGGGGCATCGTAAAGCGAATGGCCAGCCTACCTCTGCTTCTAGTGCATAAGTCTCCTGTACCTTTCCAGTAGATGCGGCTCATTCATACTCCGGGAATTCTTCCAAAAGAGACAGCTACGCGATTCCAGGACAAATCACATAGGTAGACTCCAAATTGTTCACCACGCTCCCTCCTATTTTGATGAAAGCTGGTGCACTGGATTTTCTACGGCTCAGATTACGATTCTGAAATTCTTGGGTTTCTAGGTCAAAGGGGTCACGAGACACAGGTTAGGAGTTTTTATTGTAGCGGACAAAGTTCATGTAGATAATAATTTATTTTCTTTTTAGTGGTAGCAATCAGCTCACCAAAGCTATATCATTTGAAAGTGGAAGATCTGTTCAATGCAATACAAATAAGTGCTGTCTTGTGAAGTCAACATTTGACCTGGTGACCTCGTGACTATTCATTGACCTTGTGACCTTTTAAAAGTGTCCTATTAAAAAAATCATACTTCGCCTGATGGATGTCCAACCAATTGTCTGTCTGATGACGTATTGCTCTTCTTGTAAAGCCGAATCCGTAATTAGTCACACAGGTCAAATTAGTCACACAGGTCAGACCTGACATGAGCTCCAGATAATGGTATTCACGTGACGAGGAGCATAGCTGATATGGATGTCATTTAAATGCTACTCGGCTATATATTACGATGGCGATATTGTCAAGTACGCCAGGGGTCAATAGATATGTTGATCAGTGACATGTTTGTCAGTGACCAGACATCGATATAGTGGATCTGTGTGTATTGTAAAAGCGGTCGATATCGGTCCCATTTTAAAGCCTTTTGCTGATAGAGCACGATTGCATCAGGTTTAATTGCATGGGGTCGTGGTGGTCACATATGAAGCAGCGACATGCCCTTAAGGTGAGGCTTGAAGTGTCCATTATAGCAGGTATTCGATATGGGAGCGTTTGGGAGCAACTTCTTCTGAATAACAGGAAGGCCATGAGCATGCCATGCATGGTCACATAAGCTACCTGGATTTTTAAAACGATATCGCGGTTTACTGTGCCTTGCAGGATTTGGCCAGTCTGGTCTACTGGTGTCGCTGGGGCCCGTTGACGCGTGAGCCGCGAGTTATCGTCCCTATGTCGTCACCATTTTATGACGCTCTTTCTGGAGATGTTGGTGGAAGCCGCCGCGGCTACGCACGTCGCTAAACAGAAATTAAATCAGGAAAGTGGTTTAATTTTAAGAGTCCGACAACATTAGAAGTTTGTTCCCTGGCAGAGAGATGCTATAATCGTTCGAGATGCAGAGGGCACGAAAGGTGCAGTACAATAGCTTGTATATGCTTAAAGCTACTTTTGGGCAATCTTCGCCAATTGTGCACTGCTTTTTAGGACGGAAACGAACGCCCTGTCATAAGGTTTTCAACCTTTGCGAGTCTGAGGCCTCACTATTGCGTGCTGGCCGACGAAGGGGCACTCATAACGTCTGTATGTGGTCTGCTGATCGTTGCAAGTTGATTGGATTGGCGTTGTGCTTCTGGCCGACGAACAGGCTTCTACGCTTAATGATGCAACAAAGAAGCTGATGCAGCACCACTTCATCGCCCAGGCCAATCACAGCACCTTTAAGTATATGCGTGACTATCTCCGACTGTGAGGCTGTCGTGGTCGGTGCTTTTTACGACTTTTTTATTCGTTATCCAGAATGCGGCTCGACGTCTTCATTGGGAGAACTCCCAATGCACTCTTTATCCAATATCGCGATGCACCAGCGATTCACACCAAGATACCTTAACTAGAAGGTAGATCGAAGTTTTCCTTCAAGCCCGCATGACGTCATCCGAAGGTTTTTTTTAATATGGTATCAATATGGTTGCAGACGACTTTCCTCAAATCATACGCAATGGTTACTTTTATTTTGCCTCCTCTACAAGCAAATATATTTATGTTCCGCTGACTGAGTTATTAATCTTGTCCTGTTCTTTCCAGTGAATATTTGTTCCGACTCATATTTTTATCATGCATAGGCAAGGTTGGATTTGTGCATTGTAATATTGCATGTTGAGAGGAATATTTTGTAGTCATCCAGTATGGATAATATTTTTGTTCAAACCTTATGCATCCACTCAATTTGCACCCACTTTCGGTTAATTTTGAGCACTTTTACTTGATCACAGCAGCTCATTGTCAAACATAGGAGGTGACTTAGGAGATTCAACCTCCAGATGAGAAAACAAGAAACAATTTTCTGGAGAGGATAGTGTTCTGAATTCCAAAAATCCAGGAGCAGCCTATTTTTCCAAACATGTACCTACCTACCTACATTGACATACAACAGTCATTGCAAACATAGCTCTTTCTAGGCCAGCTAGACCCAGGGCATGGTGCATTATTCCTTTATTATTTTTGCATGGATTATTGACGATACAGGCATAATTGAACATTTATGTACAATACAATCGTCATGCTATGAATGCCCTCCTGAAACTTTCCATGAGTTGCAGTCTGATTTCCTGTAGTATGAATTCAGCATCTAGATAGAATGTTTGAATGTAACACATCTCTGTTTCAGGTGTAATGCCTTACTGTGCAGCACCAGAGGTGGCACTGGGCAGGCAACTTTAATAAAGAAGAAATCTGGTTACACCATTTTATCAGGATTCTGCCTTAGCAAAATATCTTAGCATACAATAAAACATGTCTAAGTTCTCAAATGTTTGGAACCAAGAGCATGCTCCAAGCATTTCAAATAAATTGATCAGAGAAGAAACCTAAAGAAAGAGCTGCTCAACCCTGCCTCTTTGCAGATAATCAAATGTCTCCTACCATCAGCTATTCCCACCATAATATTCCCACCAGCCAATATCCTGGGTAATCCTGAAACTTTTTGTATTAGTGATGTTTACATCATTTGCAACTTTATGTTGTTGTGTTTTTCTTGCTTTGTTTGCATGTTGAGAATGTTTTTCCCTCCACAAAAAAGACGGATAGGCCTGGTTAGGTTATGTCCTTTTATTTCAATATTTTGATACTTTTCTCTGAGAACATAGATTAGGCTGGCTAATTTTATGCTAGGTTACCTTGCAAATTTATAAAGCTTTGAATAATTAGTTATTGTATATGAACCAATTGAAAGCCCTCCTTTTTGGTATTATTTTGCTTTTCAACCAATGCTTGTGCTTGCTGGTAAAAAAAATATGTTCTTTGTGCACCAAAATAACAATCACGATAAGACCCTATTTACCACTAAGTTATAGCTACACTAAGTTTGGGTCAAAGGTATGATAAATATATGATTTGGGTCAGATCTGCTGACTGAAATGGTGCATTTATGGGCTATATTTTTTACAGAATGGACAAAGAATGAGGTTATCATGAGATAACAAGTGAGTGATGCCTATATTTAGTTCTTTCCATCAACAATTATAGGATTTGTGTAAAATGCCGCCACACGCCACGGTCTTCACTGCGGAGTTGATGGCCATCAGCAAAACTCTTGCATACATCGAGGTTGACGACGATATTTTGCATGTTATTTTGACTGATTCTCTGAGCAGTCTTGTGGCGCTGCACAGTTTTAACCAGCAACATGCCATCGTACGAGACATTTTATCGCACCTTACTTCGCTGCATCGCATGGGAAAACAGGTCATACTTTGCTGGATTCCAGCACATGTCGGAATCCGTGGTAACGAGCTGGCCGACAGGGCTGCAAGGCGTGCAGCACAAGCGCCAAGGAGTCGCGTTCTCCCACTCCCTGCCAGCGACTACTACCCAATTATCTCATCATTTATTCTCAGGCAGTGGCAGGACAAATGGGACCAAGTGGAGTTCAACAAATTAAAGCAGATCAAACCTTAGCTCCGTGGCCCTCGTCCTTCAGCCAAACTAGAAGGGACGAGGTAGCCATCTGTCGTCTCAGAATTGGTCACACTCTAGCAACACATGGGTATTTAGTGTGGGCGGGGACGACAGGCCGAAATGTGTTAGGTGTAATGCCGCGCTGACTGTGCACCATGTGCTGGTGGCGTGCCAAGCATACACAGAAGAACGTAGGCGCCACTTTGGATAAGATGCAAATGCTCTGAGGTTGAAGGATTTATTGGGAGATTATTACCGATTTATACACAATGGAGCAGTTTTATGCTTCCTTGCGGAGATGGGATTTGACGTAATATATGCACCTGCCTAACTGATTATTTGTTTCCACAGATCTTAGATCAAGCGCCCTAATAGCTACCGATGTTTTATATTCGTTTGTGACAGTCTGACGCGTGCTTAGGCAACCTTGTTATGGGTGCAATATAACCCAATGGGGTTGACGCACCCTAAAACCCCAATAATCATCATTAAAATGGCAAACATGCATAAGAAGTCCCTGGACCATTTTTGATCACAATGTTGTTTTTCTGGTGTTTTCTGATTTGACACTCATTCCTTTGGAAAATGAAAACTTCCAAAGATATAAGCACTTTAAGTTCAATTACCTCTGTCTAAGAAATCAGTCCAAGAAAAGAATATTAAAAACATTGAAATAACTTTTTAAACGAGAACAAAAAATGACTACGTGTACCTGCTATCCCACCTCAACAACATATGGGAAGTGTGGGGAAAAGGTTTTGGGTGTGGTGGTATATAATGAAAAATAACATACAATTATCAATACAAATTAATACAACCTAACCTAGCCTACTGATGTTGGACGGCCTAAAACCTACCGATGTTGAATCACTTAAACGCACTAATATTGGATTACTTAAAACCTACGGATGTTGGATTGCCTAAATATGACTTTAAAATGTGATTTTCAAAACAAATTGCAGAGGACTGTCCATAATAGCCACCGCACGTGGAGGGCATGTATTGTGAAATAAATAAATAAAATATATAAATAGGAAGACGTCAGCCTTCAACAGCCGCCGGCTGCCAGCGACCATCGTGCAGACAGCGGGTCAGGCGTGCACGGTCCAGGTCGCGGACCGCTGATAGGCCATTCACATTATGGCCAGATCATGTTGCGAATGGTGCCCTTGCTGTGTCCGTTCCCGAAGCCGTCCCGTCGGCTCCTGCGACGTCATTTGCGCGAGGGGTATCTCAGCTGAGGCCACCATCAGTGGTAGCCTTACCCGCTGGCGTGTGTTCCCTTGCCGCCCCAGTTCAGTACATAGGATCAAGTTCAAGCCGCGCTGTGACAGACGGTCACCACGTGTGCGCAGACCACTCGTACATTACGGCTGCGATGCGAGTGATGAATGAAAGCAGGCGAAGTTACAGGTGAAAGATTCTTATATTGTGAGTTCATGTCTGTATTTTGTCTCGCCAACCACAGTTGGCGATCCACGCAGCTCATCGTGCTGCTGCCGTTGTTACTTGGCTATGTTATAAGTTCGCGATACATTCGTACTTGAAATACATATGCGCAAATACACGTGAAAATCGTACTAAGAACATATTCGCACTCGATATATTCGTATTCGGGGAGTTTTATGAACCACGCAAGCAGGACGCTACATCTGCAGTTGGGTCGAAGGTAACCATTTGTATGCAATTTTCCAATTTGTGACTTGTATCCTCAATGACAGATGCAGCCAGCTTCCTGCACACAGACATAGCGAACAGATGTCATCAGCGGGTATCAACAAACACCCCCTGACACACCAATTATTTTCACAATTTGCCACCAATATATACAGACTGCATATGCACCCACAAACCAAACGCGTGCATCCATTCATGTGTAGGCTTAACCGTAAGCATGCAAATAAAGGGCATAATCATTTGCAATAACGTCTTGCGGCCCACTGGTGCAGATTGCTTTTGAACCATTCATGCACCAGACACACACACACACACATATATATATATATATATATATACACAAATACACAAATATATATTACGTGTGATATATGAGGCCTCCTGTCGGTGGCGGATCCAGGGAGGGAAGTTGGGGCACATGCCCCCCCCCCCCCCCCCCATGAAAGGTGGCGTCCCTTCGACCAGGAAAACGCGTCCCTCCGCGAAGGCTCGAGTGCACCCCAACACCCTCGAATTTTTCAGCCACAGGCGCCTCTCGGCAGGAAAGGCACCCCTCAAGCTGCTTTCGCGGTGGCGACACTCAAAGCACGTGTCCCCTCCCCCAGATGACAATTCCTGGATCCGTCCCTGCCTCTTGTGGCAGCTATTGGCTTCCTGTGGCGGCTATGGGACCTCTTATGACGACAGAGGGCCTCCTATTGCGGTCTAGGGGCGGTCAGATCATTTCAGGCGGTCTTCTGTGGTTATTTTTCGGAAATTCTTCTGCCACTGAAGGGAAGAAGAATGGCGCAATTAGCTCCCCCCCCCCGTCTGTCCTTTCTTCCGCTCTCGAACGGGGGTGACAACACCAGCTAAAACGGAAGGGAGAGGGAGCCTACCAATATCGGGAAAATCCCTTTATTTTGGAGGCACTTGATGGTCAGCCTGCCGGAAACGGCACATTGTTAGGCAGGAAGATTGCTACTGGGTCATTTCGGATACATTTTGCTGAAGCTGAAGAATAGTTCTTTCAATTGATATACGTCAAAGTGATCTATATTGCCATAAAACATGCAAGAGAGCGTAGAGAAAAACGGTAAAATTGCATGTAAACCAATGGTGAAGGGAAACCTTCAAGCCCGCTACCAAACCCACTTCGTGGGGGCCCGATTCACACACCGGCTTTTGCGTGGTCTTATTCCCTAAAACAGAACACGACTGCAGTGGCAGCGCTCCAGTCTGTGTTGCTTCCTCATACAGCAAATGCATGCAAAACTGAAGAGTCAACTTCTTTTCCGACGCTTGCGCTTGGAAATCTACAAAGAACTACAACTTTGTAAATATTGGTAAGCACCAGAAAGATTGTAGTATCCGATGTGAGTGGGTTTTATTTTGGCAACCGCGCAAGACACAAATGCATGCGATGGCATTGTTGGATCAGCTAAACGTGCGATGTATCGTGGCATCCTCCAACGGCCATTAGATGGGCACATCGCAACCCTTTAGCATTCCTTGAAAGCTGTGAGTCGAGCACTAGGATTCAGTTTTTATTTGTCTCAGCGTCCGAAATGTGTAGTGTAGCCAGAAAACCTGCAGCTCCGTTACGTGACTCGCTTCTCTTGAAGGGTCTCCAATGCTTTGTGCCGCCTGAGATGGAAAGAGAGCATGATAGCAGAGATAATTATATATCTACCGATGTCGACCATTTTGTACGTCGCGTCCATAAATGACATGCATGACCCTGTCTGGAATAGTGCTGTGTTGAACTCTGAAGGATCGTGCACATGATGAACATACGCACCTGCGATGTCCATGATTCGCTTCTTAGCTAAATGTGCTTCAACTGAAATGCGGTGTGTGATGTGAAGCAATTCCCTAAGAAATGGAATGATTCCACTTCAATAACTACCTAAAAGGGAACGGGGTTTGGACGCAAATCGTCACTTCAAGGTTTGGTCAGTGTGCATACCTTTGTGACCTCCGCGACTTACATAGCGAGTTTTGACACTGTCGTGCTCTCTGAACAAACCGTTTTCAATGACGACCATACCGAATACTTCCTATGATGCACGTACAACTTTCATTCTGAAGTCAGGTCACTGACGCATGTGTGACATCTGTGATCTGTAATACTCTTAGAGGTGTGACTATCTTGATCTATTTGAAGAGTGCTTCAAAATTAGACTCATATCGGTCATATTCCGCAATGCACACAAAGCCACTATTTCGTGGGCAGGTCACTGACCCAGATATGATCTCTCTGACCCCAGAGCTACTTGGGAATATTATCATCGTATTATATGAGCGAACAGCTTTGAAACAACACCATATGGGCTATGTTCATGGTCACGAACAACAACGCTGTCTGGAGGTCAGGCCAGGTCCTGACATCTGACCTCAGAAACTCATTATGGAGTTAGCTTTCACCCGCAAAAAAACGATAACAGTTAGAAAATTCATGTTCGGTTGAGAAAAATGAAATCAAAATCAGACATTTTTTCTTCTTCAACAGGTTACGAGATGAACAAAAGTCATGAGCTAACATAACTTAATGTTGACCTCAGCAAATTAAACTATTTGTATTGCATTGGATAGGTCTTCCTCTTTCAAATGGTGATGAGTTTGGCGCGCTAATCGCTACCATTAAAATATAATGCAAATATTTTTTATGCACTGCCTCCGTGACTCCAACATTTCGATGACCTGCAATCCGTGACCCTTGAGACCTAAAAAGCGGAGAATCTCAGAATCATAATCTGGTCATCGATTACCTCATGCACCAATTCTAGACAGAATCGGAGGGAGTGTGGTGAACATGCCTTGGTGATTTGTCCTGGAATCGCCCAGTTGCCAGTGCCATGTAATATTCATACATGCGCTCACGTTGACGGCCGATCGCCACCTGGTCGGGTGTGGTGAGGGGGGGGGGGGATTTACCCTTCCCGGCCAGATCGCGAATCGGACGTCCTGGAGGGAAAAATGAAGAACGCGACTGGTGGACTTCGGTGATATTGAAATGAAACTGCTACCGATAGATCGGCTAATCCATTTTACATAGCTGTCCAATTGCTTAAAGCATTATTTAGTTATTTCCCAAACATCTCAGGGGGAGGGGTTAGCACGGTCAAGCGCGAGTGCTATGTTAAAGTTACAATGTTGCTCGGTTACAATGTTGCTAAAGTTACAATGCTAAAATACCAGTCGGCTCGGACCGTATTTCCACAATCAGCGCTATATTGAAGCTACACAGCTACCATAACCAGTCGACTCGGACCATATTTCCACTATCAGCGCTATGTTGAAGCTCCATAGTTACCATAATTAGTCGGCTCGGACCGTATTTCCACAATCAGCGCCATATTGAAGCTACACAGCTACCATAACCAGTCGACTCCGACCATATTTCCACTATCAGCGCTATGTTGAAGCTCCATAGTTACCATAATTAGTCGGCTCGGACCGTATTTCCACTATCAGCTTCAGCACAGGCTGCATCTCGAAATATGCGTCACTCTGGACGAATCCATTGCTAAATAAAAATTCCTCCGCCGTACGAGAACAGCCGTTCATCTGCTGCAGATGATGGTAGCGTTACATGGTAGCGTTACATGGTAGCGTTACATGGTGGCGTTGCATGGTAGCGTTACGTGGTAGCGTTACATGGTAGCGTTACGTGGTAGCGTTACATGGTAGCGTTACATGGTAGCGTTACATGTGTGGTTTAGGGGCGCATCGACTGCATAGGTCATATAGCGTAGCGTTACATGTGTGGTTTAGGGGCGCATCGACTGCATAGGTCATATAGCGTAGCGTTACATGGTAGCGTTGCATGGTAGCGTTACATGGTAGCGCTACATGGTAGCGTTACGTGGTAGCGTTACATGGTAGCGTACTTTGTGGAACAACGTCCCGATGGATCGCCGAATGCTGTCCTCCGGCTGCAGAGATACTTATCCAGGATCTCGTGCGCAGCGGCACGTGTAGAGTGCTCCTTCGGGAAGAATGAATCCGCCTCCGCGTCCGAGTCGTCCTCGCTCGAGCCTCCTGCTACCCTTTCCGTGGTCAAAATCCTGATGGATTTTGTTTAGAGCTTCCCGAACGAGCTGCTTGTATAACGTGCTTTCCTGTCCTTTTCCACGTGCGCTCAATGCATAGGTGGAGTTTTCGCAGAATTATTGGTGTCACCAACATGTGATTCAACCGCATTACTTTCATGTAACGGAGTAAAATGAATACTAAACCGTGAACATTATTCGCGTAGCATTGGCAGAACGAAATACACAATCATTTCTATCAATGAAGGCTGTTGTACACTCGGTATCGGTAGGATGTTCGAGGGTACCCTTAAATATGGCTGGCCCCTAGGAACGTAGGCTGTGCTGCTCCACACTAATAATTACTAGTAGACTGCGCCGCTTCACAGTTATGCGTTGCGTGACAGTCCGCAAGTTTCACCACCGGTCAGCCGTAGGTATTCGCTTGTGCGGTCGTCGGGTGGTCATTTGCCCTGCAGCCATGCAGTGAGAAACACGGGTCTACGCTGTTCCCGCCTTGCATTCCTCAGTCGGCCAAACAACATTGGCAGTTCAGCGATCGGTCCACCACTCGACCTCTGTAGACAAGCAGAGTTTGATCGCTGTGGATTTCGGACTTCGGCAACACAGAATGAGCTGGAAGTGTTGGAAGAAGCTCAATTTGAAATGATGTAGCGAAAGGAGAGGGGAATTTTATGATGTCAACGGAGGATTCTCCTACCCTACAATAATAACATAATTTCTAACTTTTACACTTTTTAGAACTTTAGTTTGAATTCTTGCTGGGGTGGCTTTATAAACCCGGATCCAATTGCTAAACAGACCTTGCTTGAGCCCTGGCCGCATCACCCGATCCATTGATTACAGTTCTACAGTAGATATTTCGCAAAACGCTTCACGTGCCGCTAATGCATTCACACGGCCACCCCGGAAGCTCGCTTTTCCACATTATCGTGCCAATTGCCAATTGACCCTCCTAGCCAGTGGCTAAAAGCAAGCGCGTGAAGCGGCTCGAACCCAGCCTTTCAAGGACAGGAGAGACCAGCGCAGGCCAGTGCCCAAGCCAACTGAGCTACCGGGGCGGCGGGTCCGAAGGCGGCACTTGCTTGCTTAATTCAGATTAATTGATGAATCGATTAACTACTTGCTTACATTACATCTGTTTCATTGATATTCACGCGTTGTTGAGCATGCGGCATATGTTGTATGATATGAGTTATTTATTGTATATATTGTACGTTATATTGCAAGCGACATATTCAGATTATCTATGCGCACATAAAATATTTCTTCAAACGGATACCATCTAATTAGTTTACCATAATACATTTTTAGTTTATATTGCTTCAGCACGAAATGTAACCGGGTCGTCCGTTCTTCTTATTTATCAAATAAGATAAATTATTTCTCTCCGTTCTGATGTATTCTTATAATTATATGTCTACGTTCTTCTTATTCTTATTTATTTATAGGTCAGGATTCATACAACAAGCTCTGCTTAGCAATTGGATCCTGGTCCATAAAGCCACCCCAGCAAGTGTTCGAGAAGAGTGCCAGAAATATAGCTTCATATAAAGTAAAATCTTTGTATGGTAAAATAGTTGGATGGTGTCTGCGTGAAGAAATACTTTATCCCCACGGAATTCTGAATATATCGCTTGCAGTACAGTGCACAACATATGCAATACATAATATGAGATCATGCAACACATTCCTTGCGCCCTAAAACATGTGATTCTCAATGAAGTAGATGCAATTTAATCAAGTAACTAATTGACTTGTCAATGAATCTGACTTAAGCAAGCAAGTGCCTCCCTGTGACTTGCCGCCTCGGTAGCTTAGTTGGCTAGAGCGCTGTCGTGCACTCGTCTCCGCTGTCCTGGCAATGCTGGGTTCGAGTCGCTTCGCGTGCTCGCTTTTAGCGGTCAGTTAGGCTGGGAGGGTCAGTTGGCAATTGGCACGATGAGGTCGAGAGCGAGCTGCCGGGGTCGCCATGTCTGTGTATTGACGGCACGTGAAGCGCTTTGCCAAATTTAGACTGTAAAACTGTAATTCATGGAATCATGGCCAGGGTTCACGAAACCAGCCCTTCTTAGCAATTGGATCCTGGTTCATAAAGCCACCCCAGCAAGAGTTCGAACTACATTTCTAAAACGTATAAATGTTGGACATTCTATTATTATTTTGGGGTCAGAGAATACTTCATTGAAAGAAGTAGGAGGGAGAAAAAAAAAAAAAAAAAAAAAAAAAAAAAAAAAAAAAAAAAAAAATTAAATTTTGGTAGATAAATAAAAAAAAAAAAAAAAAAAAAAAGTTATTATAAAATGACGTCATAAACCTCCCATCTCCTTTCGCTACATCTTTCCAACTGAGCTTTTTCCAACCTTTCCTACTCATTCTGTGTTGCTGGAGGAAAAAATCCGCAGCTATCAATTGTTGCTTATCGACAGAAGTCCAGTAACCTGCTCGTTTAACTGCCAATGTTGTTTCGCCGACAGAGGAATGCAAGGCGGGAACAGGGAAGGCCCGTGTTTACCACTGCATGGCTGCAGGGCAAATGGTCGCGTGACGATCTCACACGCGAATCCTATGGCTCGGACACTGGCCGTTGGCGAAGCTGGCAGACTGTCACGCAACTCATAACTGTGAAACGGCGCAGCCTACCAGTAATTTTTGGTGTGCAGCGTCACAGCCTACGTTCCTAGTGAGCCAGCCATGCTAAGGGTACCCCCGAACATCCTACCGATACCGAGTGTACACTGATACATTGAGCAATATTTGTCTCTTTCTTTAAAGGAGGTTTGGTCCCCTCTCCAAATTTACGGAGTGAATACTGAATACGGGGTGAATACTGAAAATCTGGTATCATTCATCATCATATACCAGAACTAAAATTTTAGTGTTGCATGGCAACACCAATATTTTCATTGGTGTTGCATCGGCAATACCAAAAGTACACGAGCCTCCGCCCATGGCTTAGTAGGTGAATGGATGGTGATGGTGATGGTGGTAGTGGTGGTGGTGGTGGTGGTTTGTGTGGTGGTGGTAGTGGTGGTGGTGGTGGTCTATTGGTGCTTAAGGGCGCGCCGACTACTTGGGTCATTTTGCGTCCATGGCGCGTTAATGGATGGTGGCGGGGAAAAGTACCTATCGACCTCGAACTTTGATCCGAAAGGCTTCGTCATTGAACACAAGATTTCGCCGATCAAAATAACGCATATCTGGAGTCCATTCGCTAGGCTTTCCATCATGGGCCGTTGTCGGCAGCACCTGGCTCAGTTAGCAGCTCTCCTGGCTCTGCAGGCTTCCATCATGGGCCGCTGTCGGCAGCACCTGGCCCAGTTAGCAGCTCTCCTGGCTCTGCAGGCTTCCGTCACGGGCCGCTGTCGGCAGCACCAGGCCCGGGCAGCGGCTCTCCTGGCTCTGCAGGATGCTCAGCTCCTGGGCGACTGACTTCATCACCCTTACACCCTACATCACCCTACATACTCGCCGATGTACGTCGTGCAGCGCGTTGTCTCTGGCGGTACGGGAGATGAGCAGCAGTGATCTTAGACGCACCGTAAAAGATCATTAGACCAAGACCAGCTATTTCCACCACTATGAAAAGTACTTGGTTCTCTGACGTAGCAATTAGGTCCCGGTCGACGACCGGGACCGAGATGAAATACTGAATATCGCAAGAAAGCTTGCACGCATCTGGCAACACAGCGCGTGCGGTTTAAAGTGTGGGTATTTTTGGAAAAAAATTAGTGTTTTGAACAGGATAATGGACAATATTATCAAATATGTGTTTCTTGCACCTACTTAAACCTGAAAAGTCATTTATATCAAGCCAAACGCTTATTTTTCAACTTCTCAGCACCCCATTCTTCATGTTACTAGCGTCGCCTCATCTCGGTCCGGTACCGGACCGAACCGAGAATTGCATCGTAAACAGTGTACATGTCTTTAATTGCGAGTAACCTGCACGAATCGTATGAGTGGATGTACTCGTATATTTGCAACGATGCTTTTTCTTCCAACCATCTGATTTTGTATTCCTATGCCACCCGTTAGGCGTCAGACGCAATGTTAATGCGGACATCAGGGGAATATCCAGTAAAGAAAGAAAACAGGTGCCAGAAAACATCCTGATGCCATTCAAGAACTCTGAAACATGCGCCCGCAACAAGCGAGCCCGGATGCTCACTAGTGTGTGCGCGAAGAACATAGTTACAATTTATGAGACTCTGTCTCCATAAAATATATTTGTGGTTGGGGTTTATGTTGGATGGCAGCACCGATAATACCCAGACATCTCACTCAAAAGGTTGGATATCTGTGTTCTGCGCCCAACTGTGAAAATCCATTGAAATGGGAAAATGTTTAGGTTCTATTCCATACTGCAATCATGTAGTGGATGGATCGTGACAGTAATTTGTATGCTTTAATAATCAAAACACATGTAGATATATGTTGAAGTATATGGCAGCTAGGACCAATGCCATATATAATACATGGCTATGTAATATCAAGGCAAGAATCTTGCGCTTGCAAATTGTATGTCTTAAGTTGTTAATCCGTTGTCTTGCTTATGGCATTCTGACGAACATTGGGAATTGTATTGCGGCATAACTTCAAGAGATTATCACTTACACGACGAGCCTTCCTGGCCTGAATACCGACTTCTCAGCGCCATAGTCAGCCTGTCAGGGGTCAGAGTGGTGGGGAGATTCCCCTGGACCGACCGGGATGGCGAACACACACTGGAACATGTATAATTGAGGCAACACCTTGGAAGTGAACCAAACCGCAAAAATACGGTTTTACCTGTAGCTGTGCATTTAAGTCTGAATATTTCTGGAGAGCATCTGGAGGAAGTAGCCGGGAGGCTACTTCCTCCAGCGTTGTGCAGGGACCGTACACGGCGCTGTATGCGTGCAATGGGTGAACATTCTGGGACTGAAATGACATCAAATAATCACTTACACCTGGCCTTTGTCCTGCCCAGGGATGGCCGGCCACTGTTGACATTTCACTGGCGAGGGGAGTGATTAGGCCACCGTGCCAAGCATATTTGCCACGCTGCCAGTGCTGTGCGATTATCGCCTTCTGCCCCGCCGTAGCCCAGGGGAGGCCGGCCACTGTTGACACTTGACGGTCAAGGGGAGGGGGTATGGTTTCAGTACCGGGCACATCTGCCACGCTCCCAGTGCGGTAAGGTTATCGTTCCCTTCGCCTTCTGCCCGGCTGTGGCCCAGGGTTTTCACCCTGGTTTTCACCTTCCACGGCGCGGTGACATACGGTGTCCAGCTCATGCTGTGTCTGCACATACAGACAACCAGCGTTTTCGTCGGCTCTTGGCCAAGCTGCTAACGTTATGAACCGAACAGCGCAGAGGAGTTAGAGACGAAGTCCTGAAGACTGCGATGTTGCAAAGGAGACCAACGCACAGCTGAAGGGGGGGGGGCGCATTATGCGCGACCTGCTAGCATTGTCAACTTTGGTGCGCATTGCTAATGCTGCTGCTGTGCTCAGTGACACATTGCGGTACTTGTGCAATGGCATGTTTCCTTTTTAGCCAGTGAGGTCCGATGCTGACTGCAACGTCGGGTCTAAGCCAGAGCACCAGTGCACATGCCAGTTCAACACCTGTCAAACCCGTGCATTCATAATTTTGCATAGCTACTCCAGTGATATTGTAGGGGACGAGTGGTCTAGGGGTAAGATGCTCGTCTCACAATCGAAAGGTTGTGGGTTCGAGTCTCACCTGTCGCTACTCTTCGCCCGCGACTAATCGGCGTGAGAGATTGGCGACGCTACATGACTCAACGGTCGACGTGTCGTAAACCCAATAACCAACCAATCCAGTGATATTGTAGCATCAATGTAATCTGATACGTCTTCTTTAAGAAAATTCCACCTACACGACAGAAACCTCAGAAGGACTGCTTGTTAGACATCGTCACAGGGCCGACAATTCGGGACGATTGCTAATGGAGTGTGCTACTGCGAATGCAATGCTCGACAGGATCGCTCTGTAAGCGTCTGTCTGTAGAGAATAGGTTCGGAACCGACCACGCCACTACGCCACTGGTTCGGAAGTGCGTCCAATCGAACTGGCGACTACGACATTGTTCCCGTCCGAATGCCGGTGAGACTACTGGACCACTGGATCACTGGACCACTGGACCACTGTACCACTGGACGACTTGACCACTTGACCACTCAGCCACACACCATGATTCTAAACTGGCCTGTCTCTTTTACACCGCCTATCTGACCCATATATCACCTATATCCTCCAGGGCTTGCGGAGCTGGCGTCATCCAGTGGCGTTTCACTGGCGCATCTTCCCTCCATGGCGCGGTCGAGGCACACGCTATCACCCATCGTCGCTATTCAAAGATACCTTCAACCTGCTCCGGGAAGGGATCCGAAGATTGCAAGAAAAACTCCTACTTCCGGTCCGATCTGCTTCACCTGCTGCTCGGACAAGATTGTCCCGTCAGTGGCTGGCAACGGACTCCGATCGTGGCCAGTGTTGTTACAACGCGGCTGCCGTGCCTCCAGGAGGTGGTAACCGTCCTTGACACAGTGTTGGAGAAGTGTCGCCAGGAGGTGGTAACCGTTCTTGATGCGGTGCCGGAGAAGTGTCGCCAAGAGGTGGTAACCGTCCCCGACGCGGTGTTGGAGAAGTGTCACCAGGAGATGGTAACCGTCTCTGACGCGGTGTTGGAGAAGTGTCGCCAAGAGGTGGTAACCGTCCCTGACGCGATGCCGGAGAAGTGTCTCCAGGAGGTGGTACCCGTCCTGACGATGCCGGAGAAGTGTTGCCAAGAGGTGGTAACCGTCCCTGACGCGGTGTTGGAGAAGCCTCGCCAAGAGGTGGTAACCGTCCCTGACGCGGTGTTGGAGAAGCCTCGCCAGGAGGTGGTAACCGTCCCTGACGCGGTGTTGGAGATGTGTCGCCAGGAGGTGGTAACCGTCCCTGACGCGGTGCGGGAGAAGCGTCGCCAGGAGGTGAAAACTGGCTTCGATGGTGCTCAGTATTCTAACCTAGTCTCTGTACCGCCAGGTGACAATCGGCTCTGACTCGGTGGGTGGAGGAACACACGGAACGGCAGCATGGCGACTGACTTCGGTGCCGGCTGCCTGGGAGGTAAGCACACGGCAGGCAACAATCTGCTGCATGTAGTATAAGACCGTCTGCAAGAAGCGGTCTGGTAGGCGAGACCGTGCGAGGAGCCTGCTGCATGTCTGCTGTAAGATCAACAGCGAGCGATTGCCCGAGACCGATAGATAAGGAGGGCGCGGTCACATTCTGCTGTATGTGAGGTCAGACTGCCAGCTCCGGCTGACCGAGAGATAAGGGCGTGGCCACATTCTGCTGTCACATTCTGCACATTCTGCCGTCTGGCCGGAGTCCCATCTTTCAAAAGCTTGGGTCTCCTCTATCACGCAAGGGGCCTCCTGTGTGGCTTTGATCCCCATCGGACTAGAGTCACTTCATACCCGCTCCGGATCCTCTCCGACGGTCCGGGATCCTCCTGCGGCTCGGGGTCCTCTCCGTCGGTGCAGAACCCGCCTTAGCGATCCAGGGCCTCTGTCAGGCCGGAGGCCCACTTTCAACAGCTTGGACCCGCTGTATCGTACCAGGGGCTCTTGTATTGCTTGGACCCCATCCGTCGGCCCAAGGGCCCTTTCTGACGGCCCGAGGTCCTCTCCGGCAACTAGGACCTCCTCCGTCGTCCCAGGTCTCTCTTTGGCGACCCAGGGCCTTTTCCGGCAAGCCGGAAACCCCTTTTCACACGCTTGTGCCCTATCAGGCTGGGGGCCCTTTCTTCGACTTGAGTCCCGTTATCAGTCCAGGGGGCCTTCATGTCGGTTCGGGGCAATCTCCGTCAGCCCGGGGCCTTCCAACTATGAGCCCCCTCTTTCGATCTAGAAGCCCTTCACATTAGCCCATCCAAGGGCCCTCAACATCTTCCCGAGTGCACTCTCCGTTGACTCGGGGTCCTCTTCATCAGTCCGGGACCGTTTCCGCCAGCCCGGGCCCCTTTTATCGGGCCAAGGGCCCTTCACGTCGGTCCAGGGGTCCGCAAGGGCCACCTGTGTTAGAGGAGCGAAGAGTCTTGATGAACCCTTGTGGGCCCCTAAAGGTGGTTGTCTGGAGGCCCCCACCGACCCTCCAGGGGAGGGGCTGCCCATTTCGCCCCCCTTGGCTACGCCACTGATGGGGATTTGAAGGTTTTTTGGTCTATTCTTTCTATGCAATGCCTACAGGCACTTTGCTATATTTCTAAGATATTGAACGGTGTCTATCACACTCAACCACAATGATGGCGAAGCCCATGCTACCGTGATTTTGAATGCACACTCAAAGCATCATCACCATTCCCTTTGTAAGGTTATCCTAGTGAGCATCGTCATCCTAGTCGTCAGCTGAACCGTCGCCAGGAGATCCTCGTCAGTACTGCTGTTCTTCCTGACGACCGACGAGACTGCCGTTGTTAGCCTCCATACACGTGCGGAGATCGATAGCAGTGATAGCCTTGATACCAGGAACGTGGCATAGCCAAGGTGCGGCGGGGGCCGTCTCCCCTCCTTGGCCTCTTTCGGTATCACCATGGCGAAAATAGAAAGGCAAACAACACTGCATGACCGCCGAGGCTGTTGTCGGACCTTAGGAATGTCTACCAGCCCTGAGGAACGCATACGGGCCCTTCCGAACGTCTATGGGCCCTTATGAACGTTTCCTGGCCTTTACAATGCTTGGGTCTTTTCGAAAGTCGACGGGTCCTTATGAACATCGGACCCTTTGCGGACGTGCGAATTGAAAGCATACGGGCGCTTACAGACGCCTGCGGGCCCTTACGAACGTCTGCGGGCCCTTACGAATGTCTACGGGCCCTTACGAACGTCTGCGGCCCTTGCAAACGTATGAGGGCCCTTGTGAACATCTACGAGCCCTTACGAACGTCTACGGGCCTTGCAAACGTATGAGGGCCCTTGTGAACATCTACGAGCCCTTACGAATGCCTGCGAACCATTTCGAACGTCCACTGACATTTACGAATGCTTGCAGGCTCTTGCGAACGTGTACGGGCGTTACAAACGTTTGTCCTTATCCTATGTGAGATGGTGTCTGTGTTTTTAGACATATCCTTTCATGCTTAGGTACTTAGTGTTAGAGGTGGGGGTGGATCCGACGATCCGCCCTCAAATTGAAGTTGAAATACTTCTTTTCTACGGAAAGAGCGGGCCCTTTTCGAAATAAGGTGGGCGAAATCCGGGGCCTTTCAAATGTGCGCGAGTGATCTGGATCCTCTTTGCAAATTCCATCCTGGCCTTCAGCAATTCTTGGCTACATCTCCGCCTTGCCTGCTTGAAAGATGAATGTTTTCTGTATTCTGGAATGCATACAAATTATGGACCTACTTGTGAAGACTGCTTGTTTAAAAGCATGAATGAATGCCTTCTGATTGCACAGCATGTTTTTACTCAATAAATTATGGGGAGGGGCTGATGCGTGTGTTCGTCAAGGATTCTCTAGCATTGGGGGGGGGGTGTCTTAGGGTTCCGTGTTGCATCCAGAAGACATTAGGGCTCACGCAGCACTACATCGAACGACATCCGTCTGAGTAATGTGTTCCGCAGCAGTGTTATGCATGACGCGGAAGTCATAGCAAAACTCCAGTGTTGGCGCGGCGATTCGGCCGTCACTGCGCCAAAGCTGCCGACAGCCGCGTCTTCATGGCGGCGCTGCCCGGTGGAAATCTACCGGCCGGCGTCAGCCAGGTGGGACGCGGTGAGGCCCGCTCGCCCCGATCAGATAGCCGGCAATCGGCCGCGTCATCGGAGCGGCCGCCGCCGCCGGCCGCCGCTGCCGCTGCACTTCCGTGTCGACCAATCAGAGGCCGGCACCGCAGTTGATGACGACAGTGGCGCCAGGCCGCAGACGATCGGCGCCCCAGACGTGTCGCGACGCACCATGTGCACGCAACGGCGCAGATGGGTCAGTGGCGTTGCCAAGATTTGGTCCAAGGGTGAACATCTGAAGGAGGCCCCTTGCCTACTCAGCCCCCCCCCCCGCACCAACTTTTCCGAAACTGTGATTTCGTCACTTATTTTCAAATGGCCACTATACACACACACACGCACATACACACACACACACATATATATATATATATATATATATATATATATATATATATATATATATATATATATATATATATATATATATATATATATATATATATATATATATATATATATATATATATATATATATATATATATATATATATATATATATATATATATATATATATATATATATATATATATATTAATAATAATAATAATAATTCGTTTATTTCGCACCATTCTCGGTACATATCTGGGCTACCATATTACAACACACAATGACTTCATACATACAGACCAGCAACGCACAACCAAACTGAGACAGCAACCACAGGGTGCCACACCTGCCCCGTTCTACCCTGGGTCATGCATATGAGCCCGATCGGCTCTTTCCAGTACAATTCTTCCAGCCGGGACTTAAATGTGTTTTTGATGTCAGCTTTACTGGCCACCGATAAATCCATAGATACAAGTTCATATTCATACCTAATTCGAGCATGATTTTGTGCAATAATACCCAACCGAGCTACATCACTCTCACGCAGTGCTTTTATAATGGCATTGCTACTGTCCATGAGGCTACGCACAAATAAAAGCTGTCTACATGCCACCAGCATGTGGCACGGCAGAGTTCCAAACTGCCGACACACTTCATGATTGCGAAAGAAGCGAGGAACCTTGACTAGCCTTTTCAAGCAGGAGTGATAGGCTATACAGACTTCGCGAAAAGCTCGTTTCACACCCACAGTGTTCCACAATTCACACCCATAGAGGGTACATTATATCTTAAATAGCCTAACTAGCATGAGTTTGTCTGCATATCCTAACGTAGCACAGAGCATGCTTACCTGGTAGTACAGTGCGCGTCTGATCCTCTGTATATCTGCACAATCACTCAGGTTGCACTCAATTACGTGCCCCAGATATCTGAACTTCTGGACCCACGCAAGCGGTTTTCCACAGAGGAGTACTTGTGGCCCTTGGCTACACATCAGATGTGATGACGAGTATGGTTTTTGAGGGCTAAACATCATGCAGGCAGTCTTTTTAACATTGAATTTCACATCCATCGAGGCTGCAAAGGTCTCGCACGACCTAACTAGCACCTGAAGTCATGCCCTAGTGGGGGCCAGCAGAACAAAGTCATCAGCATATGCCAGAACATTTACAGCATGCAGTCCAACATGACAACCCACACCAGTCTTTTGCAAATCACATAAAAGCTTATCTATGTACACATTAAACAGCAAAGGTGAGAGATGTCCCCCTTGTCTGACGCCATTCTGAAAAGAAAATGGTTCCGATCTACTGTCAGCCCACCTCACTCCCATCTGTTGGGACCGATACCACGTAATTAGAAGTCCGAGGTATGCTGTCGGGACACCCCTGTCAGCTAGTATTTGAAAAAGCTTTGCATGACAAACTCTGTCAAATGCCTTGCTGGCATCTAAGAAGCAGGCATAGACTGGGCTACCCTGCCTGGTGTAGTGGTGAATAGTTTCCTTGAGAACATATGTAGCCTGGGTGGTGGAGTGTCCGGCTTTGAAGCCAAACTGAGCCTCATTTGTATGTAAAAACGGCTATAGCCGTTCTACAAAGATGAACTCCAGCACTTTAGATATGCTGGTAGAGAGAGCTATTGCTCGGTAGTTTGATGTGTCATGCAATGGGCCACTTTTGTCCTTGATCATGGGCACCAGCAGGGAAAATATCAAATCATCTGGCAGAAAACAGTGGTTCATACTTGAATTGAACAGGACAGTCAGAATGGACAAGACACCCGGCCATAGATGCAACAAGTGATCAGGAGCTATGGTGTCCCAACCAGGAGCTTTCCCACTTTTGAGCCTGGCCACTGACTTTCTTACATCCTCAACAGTTATCGGGGGAATATCATCTGCAGGCTCTAGCAAGAACTGATTGATTGCAACATCATCACTGGCGCAGCTGTCATCATTGCAAATGGAATGAAAATGTTTGTTTTCCACATGTTAGCGATATCTTCCTTACCCGTGAAGCTGCCGAAGCTCGATGGAAGTGGAATGCCACATCCCATTTCTTGTCTAATCTGAGTCCAAAAACGAGTGTGGGAATGGTTCAGGAATGAGTATGCCAATTTGTTGGCCGTAACTGTGTTTTGCTCCCTTTTGCATTTTCTCAGTGCATACTTGAATGAGAGGCGGGTTTGTCTCATGTGCTGAGCTAGGGGCCCATCTCTGGGAGAACCACTAGACCTCCAGCAAATAAATGCCCTGCGTGCAAAATCATGCTTTAATCTTACACTGTGGTTCCAGCCAGGCAATTGGCCAGGGCGGTTGCTCTGGCCACGATAATTCTGTCGGATGCAATTATTGCCAGCAAGAGCAATAGCCTCGACCAAAGTGGAGTATCCCCGGGTTATTTTATTCACATGTGACATACACCTGCAACCTGCTCGGCAAAAGTTGCCCCTCAGGTCTCTAAGACCAGTAGGGCAGTGCAGGTCTAAATGAGCTAAAATATAATAGTTGTAATGAGCTAGGCTTGCACCGTCAGCTAAGCTCAAACATACCTTTGGGGCCTTCTGGCTTGTTGTTCTGGGTCAGCATAATCAGTAGGATGTACAAGTACTTGCACAGCAAGGGGCAGGTGGTCGTGTAAGCTAACATCATATATGACAGATATATCATGAATTACTGAGTGCAATTTGTGGCTAAACAGGCAATGGTCAAGCCATGACACTGAGCTGTGAGATGAGCTAACATATGTGTAAGTAGTGTTGTTATGTCTCAAGTAGTCCACATCAGATACAAATAACTGGTTCTCTGAGCAGAACTCCTTGAGTTCTGTTAAGAAAAGTGAGCCATGGCTGTTTTCATTACAGTCTCCAATAATCCCATAATATGACGTTTTTGTTGACACCTGATCCAAAATTCAGCTCAGCTGGCCAAGAGTCATACTAAAATTGTCATGGCTCTCAGAATCTCTATGATCAGTTGACAGGTAGACATTGAGCAATGACAGGCAACCAACATTTGTGATTGTGTCAATCTGCACTATTCTCTCACTTATTGCTTTAATTTTAACACAAGCTTGGTGACACCTTTTCCACAGTATAGCAACAACCCCAAATGGTCTGCCAACCAACAGAGAGCTAGATGAGTCAAAAGCAGAGACCCCCAAACCAAGAAAATCTTTGTGAATGTTATTCAACATGGGTAGCTCAAATTTAGACAACCATGTCTCCTGCATAAATACCATGTCATATGAATCACATAAAGAGCGAACTTCAGAGAGGGAGCTTTTCAGTGAGTGACAGTTGAAAGTACATATTTTTAGCATGAAGGGTGAGGAGCTGATGAGGTGAAACTAGTATTAAACATGGCGCCTTACATCACCCACACTGGCACTGCGAAGCAACTTCTGAGATCTGCCTTGGCTGCTGAGTGCATTTTCTTTGCTAGTAATACTGGCCCTGTAAAAAAGCTTTGATGGTGACATGTGCTGCCCATTTCTCAGACACCAGAATCTGTGCAAAATCATCAGATGGGACTGATACTTTGAACTCTTTGTACCCATACTTGGCCAGACAGTGGGGTATCTCTGATGCACTGACTCCACCTGGCTTACCTAATATCCACTCCACATGAGAGACCACATCCTCTGTGGAGGTACCCGAGTCAAGCCTACCCACAAAGAGGTCACGATTGCGCTGGGGTGCTGGCACACCTTTTAATCGAGTTGAAATGGAGGACCCTTGCAGACCAATTTTCCTCTTCCTGGAACCATGTCCTCTTTTGACCACTGTGAAGTCGTCACCATCTTGCATAGGCCCATTATGCTGCCCCACTATTGGCAGCTCCTGCTGGTGGCTCTGGGGCTGCTGTTGCTGTTCCTTCCTCTGCTGATGGGACTGCTGGGGATGTTCATCCTGATGTTGAGATTGCTGCTGTGGCTGATGCTGTTGGAGCTGTGGCTGTTGCACTTGCTGCATTTGAGGCTGCTGAACGGGCAGACGGGCAGCTACTTCAGACCATAAAGGTTGTGAGGAATGCTGTGCATTGTTATGCTGTATGGACTTTGGTGGTGTTATATATATATATATATATATATATTTTTTTTTATATATATATATATATATATATATATATATATATATATATATATATATATATACACGCACATCCATGTCTCCATTTGAGATGCGATAATATTCCTTTATTTTCCTATATATATATATATATAGGCAAAGAAGCTAAAATACCTGGGTAAATAAGACACTGCACGCTGGCGTGGCTAATGCGAGACCTGCAATCAAGGGCCAAGAGTCTCGTAAGGACCACACAAAACAAACCGCTTAGCTGCCGACAACAAGCAACAAAAAACCTTTTGCGGAAAATAAAGGAATATTATCGCATCTCAAATGAAGACATGGATGTAGCTGGATAAAAGACGTTTGCTCACCTCCATGGACACAATTGCTCCTTTTTCTAATCCGCTATGTTCAGACATAGTTTAATAGGCAGGGTATTTAAAAGGGCAAGACCCACAGTGTCGCGCCTTTTCAACACCTTCCTACTACCTCAAAATGAGGCGTGAGTACTAGTGTGGAAAAATAAGTGCCAGATTTGGGGACGGGGAAAGGACTAGTAACATGCCTGACCAGCTACGCCCAACACACAACATCATACACATTATTTTTGTCTTTATTTTTGCTTCACCGGCGTCACCCTGGTTCCAAGGCGAAGCAGCTGGTACTGCTGCTGGAGCTTCCGCCATCACATGCATGACAGAGCGGTCTTTTTCGCCATCGCTGGAGCGACCGTAGCTGCTGGAACAGCTGTGAGCAGGCCACTGGGACGGTTGTGGCCGCTTGGGCGATCATCACCGCAAAGACGGCTGTGGCGACCATTTGGGCGACCGTGGCCACAGGGGCGGCCGCCGCCGCTGAGGTGGTGGTGACTGACCTGCCCAGTCCTCTGGGATAAGATATCCCAGGGGATATCTTATCTCTGGGACTGGTCTCCAGAATTCCTCGCACCCACCGCCAGTTCTCCAGGACTCTCTTAGCTCTCAGGGGGCCCCGATTCATCAGGTGCTCCCAAAGCTCAGGAACATCCCAGTCCAGACTTCTCTGGCTTTCAGGAGACCTATTCATCAATCAGGAGACCTCTCCATCTTGCATGGATCATTCCCAGTCATCGACAAACCTGTCTTTCAAAGGAATCCTGCAGCCCCGAGACAGGCCTCACAATTTCTAGCAAACATCGCCAGCTCTCGGAACTCTCCCTAGCTGTTACGTGGCTCTCTCTATCCCTCAGTGTCAGGAGCCTCGGAAGGATCACGGTCTGGTCCGCTCTAACTCTTGGGGACCCTCCCCAGTCCTCGGCAGCCTTTTAGGCCACTAAGGATAGTATCGCTTTGAAGTTGGCTCTCAGCATTCCTCACAGCCATCGCTAGCCCTTAGGAACTCTCCTTATATCTCAGGGGACCCTGTTCTTCCTATAGGGACCCCTTCCAAGCTCTTGGGTATCCCAATCTAGTCCTCGCTAGCGCTCAGTGACCATTTTCAATCCCTAGTCCTTCACAATCTTTCGAGATTCAAGGGCTTTCTAGTCCTGACGCGGGTCCTCAGTATTCCTCACAAGCATCGTTAGCCTAAAGGACTCTCCTTAGCTCATAGGAAGCTCTGTTAACTCCCAAGGGCCCTCTCAAGCTGCTAGGGGCCCATCCCAGGTATCGACAGCTCGTATGGTTTCAAGAACATTCCAGCTCTGAGGTTGATCCTCGATGTTGCTCACAGCAATCGCCAGCCAAATTTTTTTTGATCTCTCAGGGACATTGTTCGTCCATTAGGGCCACTCTCCCAGGATAATCCCAGTCCCGTCCTCTCTGATTCTTAGAGGTCATCTTCATCTCTCAGGGTTAATTCACTCAGAGTCTTTTAGGGGCCCATCACAGTCCTCAATATCCCTGTCTAGATCCCATCTCGGGGGCATTTCAGCTCTGGGATGGGCCCTTACTATAGTAAGGACCCAGTGGCCCTGCACGTTCGGCCCAGTCCTCTCCCTCTCTCCCTTCGTCGGCTCAGGGACCCTCTGTCACGGCTCAGGACACTCTCCGTCCGGCCGGAGTCCTCTATTTCAAAGGTTGGGGACTTCTCTATCACGCAAGGGGCCTCCTGTGCTGTTACGGTCCACTCAATCGACCCGGGGGCCCTTCATACCGGCTCTGGGCCTTCTCCAATGGTCCGGGGTCCTTGCGACGGCCTTAAGGGGCCATTGCAGGCCCCTCAAGGCGTCCGTGCAGGGGGCCTGAAAGGTCTCCCTGGGCTGACGTGAAGAGCCCTGGAGTGATGAAAGGGGCTCCGGGCTGACGGAAAGGATCCCAGCGCTGATGAAGAGGGCCCCGAGTCAACGGAGAGTGCACTCGAAAGATGTTGAGGGTCCCTGGTATGGCTAACGTGCAGGGCTTCTCGATCGACGGGGGTCCCCCATCGTTGGAAGGGCCCCCGAGCTGAGAGAGAGAGGGCTCCGAACCAATATGAAGGGTCCCTGAGCTGACGGCGAGTCCAAAGCGGAAGAAAGGACCCCGACCTGATGATCAGGGCCCAAGCGGTTGACAAGGACATCGATACACTGCTGCCGATCATATGCTCCGGTGCGCACGGTCGGTCATGTTTCAGTGGCGCATTTGACTGGCTGACGGAGCTGGTCCAGTTCGAGTCAGATGGCCGTGATCGTGGCTGACTCACGCCTGACGGAGGGGGATGGTGCAGTTTAGACTGGCTCGAACCGCATAGCGATATTGGACCTTGTTTTGTGGCGAACACAAGGCCACTGATGAAACGTGCGCGGCCCAAAGTGGTGAGAGTATTTTGACATTGGACGGAGGTGAACTTTACGTTCCACGCCGCGCCATTGAAGGGTACTATGTAGGAGCTACATTAAAAGGCAGAGCGGTAATGCTTGAATTCATTGCATCCCCAATTGCCTTCATTCACTTGCCTGCCCAATCGAAATGTTTTGAAAAGGCCAGCGGAGATGTCACGGTACAACACATTTTGCTGGCTGATAACTGAACAGGGTCGGCGGGAACGCCTTCAAATGTGAACTTAGGAACGTTGCTTCTCTCAAGTGGTCTGTTCTATGCTATTTTGCAAGAATATGCGTGCGTCACAATTTCTATTTATATTTATATTCAAGAGTAGATATACACTCAGCTAATATTTACTTCATGGACGTGATGAGGCTTCCATTTATTTAACACCTCCGCGGACATTCGCCGAAGCAGTCATTGATGACAGCTGTCGTCGACCAGAGGAACGTGACGTCACCCCGGGGGTGACTACTGGTCTCGAAATGTCATTTCTGATGTCATTGTTGTCATTTAGCGATTGACGAATATTAAATTATACGATTGGCTATCATATTTAATTTAAAAAAAAGAGTTTCTTGTTAAGAGATTGCAGCACATGGGTGCGCAACAGTTCATGACTCTAAGTGCTCTGATATATTTTGGTCAATGTCTTGTAATATTTCTGCTGATGCTACTTTTAGTTTGCATGATCGATTTTCTCTTGTTTTGCAGGCATAGCGGGAGTAGTTGTGGGACACCCACTAGACACTGTCAAGGTAAGGCCATTCGGTGGTGGCGCCATCTTCTTCCCGCCATCCTTTTCTGCGTCTCTTCGCACACCATTGCCATCAATCACATATTTTATGAAATGACAATTGCTGGCGCTAGCCAGCTTTCAGTGGGAAAAGTAAAGAATTGACCCATGTAGGGAGGTGGGAGGGGGTGGAGGCAGTTGAGATGTATGGCTCCTGAACTGCGCTACCGGTCAGACCCAAATAACCTCCCCCCACCCCACAAAAAAGCGTCAGGAAACCAGAACATTTGGGCTTTATCGAAGGACTTACATGGCGTTGGGGAACGTTTTGCGGTAGCTTTCGTAAATCATCGTCGCCAATTGAAGTCATTTCATGATGCACCATCTGTGCTCTTCATTTGCTTTCTTTTCTTTTTCTTTTCTCCACGTCAGTTTTCGGCCGGCTGAAAAAAAATGTTGAACACGAGGTAATGTGTGCACAACTGATCACCTCTCCTTTAAAAGTTTTTGCCTACCTTACTGTTAATATCCTAGGCCATGGGTAGAGCTTTACACATCTTCCGCTGGGCTTGAGACCGTGTAATGGTGAGAAAAGCCTGCGGCTATTTGCCTGTGCTTGCAAGCGCCCTGGTGGGTACATAGGCTACACCAAATGTTCCTGCAATGACTCAACACCGGGATCGTGAACCAGATACACACAAATGGATCAAGTAATGAATATGGGGTCAGCCAGATACACACAACTGGAAGAAGTAATGAATATGGGGTCAATTGAGTGGGATTAAGATGCGCAACTTCTCCTCAACATTGCATTGCCCCGTGTTCTGCATAATGGACAAGTTGCATGTCGGGACAGAACGCTTTTTTTTTAGTTCCACTGGTGATATTTAATTTTAAAGACGATGGTGTCATTCTTTTTTTATCCCTAAGTTACTTGAACAATTCAAAGAAGCGCCTCAGAATGCCTCACTTTGTGATTGGTCAAAATATCTGTGACGTCATTTATACATACATACATACATACATTATACATTATACATACATTGCTGCGACGAACATTTATATGTATATGTACCACTGGCAGACAGGGTACGAGTATTTTGATAGGCGTGGGCACGCCTAAGGATGAGGGGAGGCTGGAACCAGAGTCCTTTCCTCAGAAGTGTAAACATTGATGTTTTTCACATCAAGGTTTAGCTTGAAAACGGGGATTTTATCTTCCATTTTTGTGAAAACTCCCACAAAATAGAAGTATGCATTTTACAAAGATGGGAACTTGTTATTATACATTTTGTTGGAGACATTAATGTCCACAACCCTTTGATATTATCATTAAGTGAAGATAATTGACATTTTCTAGCTGAGTGCAGCATGCTGAAGATGGCAAGACATTTTGCAAATTTGTGCTATAAGGTAATTTTTTAATTCTTGGAACTTCTTTTCCAGCGCGATGCTCATGAATGTGGTCAATATGATGTGGCTACTCGTTTTCTCTGCAAATGCATACTTTTCAGTTGGCTGGCAAAATAAAACCAAAAGTGGGCTTGGAGATGGGTAATATATCAGAAAAATAATGCAAAAAATTAAAAAGTGTAACATTGCCTAACGTAATATAACCTAACCTCCCATGGAAAAATCATCAAAAAGTGCACAAAATTCAAGAAGTTTTGCTCTAAAAATTTTACTCGAGAAACCAAACCTAATGTAACATGGCCTAAGCTTTCTTTAAGAAAATACTTCCTGAAAATGTATTTAAAAAAAAAAATTAATACAAAAATCCTAACCAAGCCTGACATAGCCAAATCTAACCACTTTGCTTCATGCAGGTAAAATGTATGCAAAATTTGTCTCGTGAATACCTTAAGGCACAATAATGCCAGACAGCCATTACATTTTGGGAAAAAACTGCAGAAACCCCAGCAGTAGTATACTTGTAATGATTTTCTCAAGCTCAGTGAAATTCCACAATAGGCCTGACATTACATGTAAAAATTAAGCCAACAATCTGCCAAACTATCACAATATACATGTGCATTTCAACTGCATCTTTATATATTTGCCCATATATTTTACCAATCATGTGATGTGAAATGTGCAATATTCACAAATTAAAATAAACTTGGCATGCTATTCATTGATCATTTATCAAGTACTTACATTGGGATGCAGCTTGCAGCTTATCCCACTATGGAATGCCAATTATGGAACTTGGTATAATCAGCTTCTGTTTTGCTGAGGGGAAGCCCTGGTGTTTGTTCAGCTAAGCCACACATAATTTATGTCATTGTCATTTCTATTATTTTACTCATTTTACCCATAAACATAGTACAAGCTTTTGCTGTTTGTACGCACCGCATTGCGCCGGATTTGAAACAAAATGTTAGTTGCTGCATTACCACCATCATAGATAACCTACCCTTCCAAAGCTTCATATTTTCGTAAAAATTGGTAACATTGGTAGCATTATCACAAGCCCTCGCCTTAGTATCCATGACACGGGTCAGTTGAAAAACTTCGCATGGAACAAACCAACGTATAGTTCCCTGTGCGTTTCAGGCTTGGCCGCTTCGAGACCCCACAGATGTGACGTCATTGCTACGAGAAAGTTTTTAAATCGATGGCAACCCCTAAATGAACTTATTAAATTATGCTGTAAATGCTTCTCCGGTGATACAAATATTTCAGTTTTGTCTACCAAGTATTATCACCGTGTTTTTTGCAACAAAAACCCATTACGTGAAACTTGTTCACTATAGCGTCAAAAAATACACGAGAATCCAAGTAGACAAAGGGAACAATATGGTGGCATAAAACTATCACTATGCAGCAAGGCATTTCCCGCCTCGTATGCGCACCATGTGGAGAATAGCATAATCCACCGAACCGGGTGTGATTGTCACAGCAAGTATTGTGGGTAAAGCGCATGGACATAAGTGTGACAAGCAGTGGCGCAGCCAGAGTTTTCTTAAAGGAGAGCCCGACCCCAAAAATGTCGTGAACAGAAAACGCCTTCGGCGCGCGTCGTGCGCTGAAAATGTTTGGTTTTGAGTGTTGTAAAAATGAAAGTGTACTATTTCATCTCGTGCAGTTTTCGTTGTTAAGGGAGGGGCAGGCACCCCCCCCTAGCTGAGACTCTGATGATAAGTGGAGGAGACATTTCCCCTACTAGCAGTGTTATCTTGCTCGGCTCGATCTACTAGCGTGCTTTGGACGGGCGGGGGATTCTTCACCAGTTAGGCTCACTGCCAATGTATGAGGTGTTTTAACGATTTGGACGAACCCAGTGATTCTATAACACTATTGCGAAGGTCTGTATAACATGTTGTTCAACAAACATTTTCTTTATTCGCTATTATTATTCCTATATTTCCTTATTAGCCGATGCAATAATCATCGACGATAAACGTGCCTTCACATTGGAATACCCAGTCACTTTGATCTCCAAGACAGCCAATGTAAAGTGCAGTATTGTTAAATTAGCAATAAAAAACAAAACAAAAACACCGGCAAATATTAGCAATGCTAATATTTGCCTTTTTTTTAGCGCGGGAGGGGGGGGGGAGGGCGCACATCGACCTTTAGGGTGCATCGACCATGTTCATCATATAGCGTTTTTTTTTAGCGCGTTTTCGTGGTTTGATAGCCTTAGTCAAGAGGTTAATTGAGCATGTTGCAATTTAATATAGCCGGGTTTGTGTGATATGTACTGACATGCAACGGCGAGGGAGCCTGTGGCATGGGCGGCAGCGTCCCCGCAACTTTGGACGAGCGTAACACCCTATGCATGTTGCATGCATACACATTCCACTTCAGAATAGCTCTTGCCACCATTGAGAGAGTTGCCGTGCCATTGCTTTGGTCACGATGGCACGGCAACTATTTTGCGTGTGTCTGTATCTTGCGTGAATAGTAGACAAATGAAATTAAAGAATGAAACGATGCAACATTAATGCACTCGTGGAACGTCTTCCGGAAATCCCGGATACATGCTAACTGAATCTGCCCTTGTAAAAATATCAACAAAACTTCCATTGTTTCACCGCATTGTCGTTACGGGTTCATACAATGCCGAGATATATTTCATTCAGACGGCCACCTGACTGACACGCTGTGGCCATGGACAGACCTGCCGGCGGCCACAGGACCTACTGACTGACACGCTGTGACCTGCCGACGGCCACAGGACCTACTGACTGACACGCTGTGACCTGCCGACGGCCACTGGACCTGCCGACTGACACGCTGTGGCCGTGGACAGACCTGCCGACGGCCACAGGACTTACTGACTGACACGCTGTGACCTGCCGACGGCCACAGGACCTGCCGACTGACACGCTGTGGCCGTGGACAGACCTGCCGATGGCCACAGGACCTACTGACTGACACGCTGTGACCTGCCGACGGCCACTGGACCTGCCGACTGACACGCTGTGACCTGCCGACGGCCACTGGACCTACTGACTGACACGCTGTGACCTGCCGACGGCCACAGGACCTACTGACTGACACGCTGTGACCTGCCGACGGCCACAGGACCTACTGACTGACACGCTGTGACCTGCCGACGGCCACAGGACCTACTGACTGACACGCTGTGACCTGCCGACGGCCACAGGACCGACCGACTGACACGCTGTGGCCGTGGACAGACCTGCCGATGGCCACAGGACCTACTGACTGACACGCTGTGACCTGCCGACGGCCACAGGACCTGCCGACTGACACGCTGTGACCTGCCGACGGCCACAGGACCTACTGACTGACACGCTGTGACCTGCCGACGGCCACAGGACCTACTGACTGACACGCTGTGACCTGCCGACGGCCACAGGACCTGCCGACTGACACGCTGTGGCCGTGGACAGACCTGCCGACGGCCACAGGACCTACTGACTGACACGCTGTGACCTGCCGACGGCCACAGGACCTGCCGACTGACACGCTGTGACCTGCCGACGGCCACTGGACCTGCCGACTGACACGCTGTGGCCGTGGACAGACCTGCCGACGGCCACAGGACCTACCGACTGACACGCTGTGACCTGCCGACGGCCACAGGACCGACCGACTGACACGCTGTGGCCGTGGACAGACCTGCCGACGGCCACTGGACCTGCTGACTGACACGCTGTGACCTGCCGACGGCCACAGGACCTGCTGACTGACACGCTGTGACCTGCCGACGGCCACAGGACCTGCCGACTGACACGCTGTGACCTGCCGACGGCCACAGGACCGACCGACTGACACGCTGTGGCCGTGGACAGACCTGCCGACGGCCACAGGACCGACCGACTGACATGCCGTGCTTTTCCGGGGCATGACGAGAGCAACAGTCCGAGCACATGGAAACATCACTGATGATCCGAATATCAGAGGATACCAGTTGTAGGTACAAAGGGTAGCCGAATTAAAGAACAAATTTGAATACTACTCAGCCATGCTGATTCATGCATGTGTCATTTTGGTGATAAGTATCACTAGACATAACACACCACATAAACTGGTGATTTTATATCCAACGTCCCTTCTGGTAGAAACGAATGGGCGCTAAATGACCTCGTAGTCGGCGCGCCCTTAGGCCCAAATAATTAATCAATCTGGTAGACACGGGCATGAAGTTGTTTAGGAAAAGCCGAGTTGTATGCATCTGGCTCTGTCGACTTCCTCCGCACTCCACAGCAGATATCACTTTTCATCAAGGTTGGTAGGGCAGCCACCCCGCCAGAAGGTCAAATTCAACAAACTGTAATCGCGCTTGTCCGGCCACGGCAACCAGCTCACAACGTGCAGATTCATTACTTTTCGCCTTCCTATATCGCTGACTCTGTCATAATTCAACTTGAGCAATGGTCCTTGCAATCAAGAAACGTACATCTGCAATTGTCTAACTAAATTTCCCCATAATTGTGTTCCTTAAGTATATTTCAACCATGCGGAATTTAATGCGAAAATGATTGCGCTGTCACCTGGAACTTCAGGAGCCTTCTACTGGCACCATCGAATGCACAAGGAGTCGCGTAGGTGATGCGCACATGTCATTTACATAATGGTATGCTTCACGGCGCCAGTTTTACAGCCAGAGCAATCCGCATAGGCTACGATAAGACCCGGTTCTGAGGATGTGCCATGGGGCTAGGTACGGCCTGACTTCAACACAGGTCACCACTCCGAATCTAGCGCCCTCGGATCTCCTCAGAGTTCCGTTGAACCAACTTTTGGTGAAAAGGACAGTGCACGTTCAAAAAAGACTTTGCATGTCGCTCCCTTTATTAAACCCCTTGTCTAAGTGTCCCACGAATCTTACCGGCATATCGTATGCCCATGGGATTGGTTGACATATGGTGCCGTCGTGAACCAGCGTACGTCTGTAGATACCACCGACGTGGACACTACATTACGCAGTTTCCGTCTGTAGATACCACCGACGTGGACACTACATTACGCAGTCTCTGTCTCGCCATCAGGGAGGGTCGTGGCAACCATACTGTATATTGTGTGGGCCGTGGCCACCATACTGTATGTTGTGTAGAGTGTCCGTCTCGCCATCAGGGAGGATCGTGACCACCATACTGTATATTGTATACAGTGTCAGTCTCGCCATCAGGGAGGGTTGTGGCTAACAAGGTGGGTCAACAACGCTTGAGAAGAACCTTCCGATTCCGGTCGATAAGGTGATCAAGCACAGAAGTTGGACGCCACCCCGTCTCCATTCCATTTCCCGCCCGCCGCAATTGAATATTGCCACAATATTCAATTGCCGCGTGGCCCTTGCCCATCCCAACTCTCTCGTAGGTGTCCTTATTAGGGCACCTACGGGAAGCTCCGCCCCCCGGGTGACGTCAGACGCCCGGACCACTAGCTGGTTGTCTGCCGGAATAGCCGGCCGACGCCACTAGTTGGTTGCTCGTCGGACTAGCCGACGCAGCTCCCGTCCCACTTCCCTTCGGCCCTGCGGCGCTTTCGAGTGCCGTTGGGAAACCGACTTGTATCGGCGGACGACTTTGGCTGTTTTTTTTCCCATCCCACCCAATAGATTAGAGCCGACAGAGGTACCTTACTGGTTCAAATGATCGGGCTAGCGGTCACCAGACCGTGACTGCCCCCGCCTCTGCCGGCTACTCCCAGCCCTCCAAACTACTGTGTCTTTCTCCACCTTTTCACTACAGGTCTTTTCACACCTTTCCTTATAGCACCCCCTCAGGGTGCCTTTCTTATCTGCACCCGATAAGGGCGCCCTTACACATACCCATCCCCGTTCACGCTAGGGACATCACTCCGGCCCCAGTATGCCCGGGGACGCCCCGCCCTCTCGTGGGGACGAAGGTCGCCGTCCCCGCCCGGGAGCACGTCTGCCCCCCTCCCAGTACCCCCCTGAGGGTGAGTCCTTTGTTCTGATCACAAGGACCGAGGGATCGTGGGCCCGCTCCTCTCCCTTTGCGATCGCTCGGGAGTTGGATCGATGGACCGGCGGAGTGCTGTCCGCGAAAGTGCTCCGCTCCGGATCCCTCCTGGTCCGAGTTAAGGACAGCTCCCAAGCCCGAGCGCTTCTGAACTTGCAGATGTTTATGGGAGCGGAAAGTGTAGCGGAAGTGGCGGACAGACTAAACATGACATTCTGCACCGCATACGCCCCTGAGCTCGCGGAGCTCTCGGAAGGAGAGCTCCTCGCGGAGTTGACTTCGCAGGGGGTGTGCGATGTGACACGCCTGAGCCGACGACCCAGACCTGGCCCTGTCCTGAAACTTGGTTTCAGGACACTGACCCCTCCACCCTTCATCATGGCGGGCTACCTTCGGGTGTCGCTGCGCCCATGGACCCCTCCCCCGGCTCGCTGCACCTTCTGCCAGCGGTTCGGCCACCAGAGCCGGGCTTGTAGGGCAAAGGCCCCCGTCTGCGGGCAGTGTGCAGACGGACACCCCACAGAGTCTTGCTGTTCCACGGAGCAGCGATGCGCATCCTGCCAGGGGCCCCACCCAGCATCCTCCCCCAGGTGTTCGGCCTGGGTCGAGGAAAAGGAGAGGCAGGCACGCCACCTCGCCGCTCAACGAGGAACGGCGCCCTCGCCAGCGGCACAACCAGTCTGGACCCGACCCCGATCGGCCCCCTTGTGGCCAACACCCGCAGAGGCGGCTCAACGCCCCTCCTTCCCCCCGCCAGGACTGACGGAGCACGACCCGTCCCCCTCCTGCCCACCGCACCCCCCGATGTCCACGCGTCCTGCCCCCAGAGCGGACCCGACCGTCTCCCGGTCCCCACACCGCCAGCAGACGACCCCGCTGCCGGCCACACGTCCCCCTGCCATGGAGGTCCCCGCCGACACCGGGCCCCCCCCCCTCCATCGCAAGGAAGCTCCGCCGCCGGCTGCGCGCCCCGCTCCCATCGCGGGTGACCCGACCGCCCGGCCCCACAACCGGCTCCAGACCGCTCGGCCCACCAGGGATAGAGCGTCATCCACACCACCCCCTCAGTGCCGCCGCCTCCCCCCTCTGTCCCCGGAGTCAAGCCATCGCTCCCGGTCCCCGAGCCCTGACCCACCCGAGGATCCAGAGCAGACCTCCAATTCATCTGGATCGTCCGTTTCGTACGAAAAGGACGATTCCGCCTCGCCTTCACCGCCTCACACACGCCTGCGAGGGCGTGATCACCACACAACACACTAATGCAGACACCCACCACTGAATTCTTGCTCCAAAGGAATACGAGGTCCCTCATATCCCATTGGGCAGAATTCAAAGAATATATCATCAGAAATAAACCATTGATTGCCGCCGTTCAGGAGACTAGATGGCGCGACAATGACCCATATAATTTTAACATCTTCGGCTATACTCTTTATTCCCGAAACAGAAACACTACATCCCGCGGCGGCGGGGTAGCCTTATTCGTCTCGAACACCCTTCTCCACCGCCCTATCTCCATCCCCAATGACCTAAATTTTATTGCAGTATCCGTTCAAATTGCACAACTAGAACTTACTGTACTCTCCCTCTATCTTCCTCCTACGCATACACTATCTCTAGCTTCTGTATCCCATCTCTTCGGTCTTCTCCCACACCCCTGTCTGGTGCTGGGTGATCTGAACGCCCACCACCAGGCATGGGGTTGTCACAACACATACCAGCGCGGACGCCACATTGAAACACTCCTCAACACCCACAACATGGTCTTTTTAAACGACCAAACACCCACACACAACACAGACATCGCCCCGTTCCGCTCGTCAGCTATTGACCTCTCCCTAGCCTCAGCTTCCATCTCACCCCTCTTCTCCTGGCACGTTCAACCCGACCCCCTTTTTAGTGATTACTTTCCCATCCATGTCACCCTCGAACGCTCAGCCCAGCCTAGAGACCGTTTCTTTATGTCCAACTGGAATGTTCGCAAAGCGAAATGGCCATCTTTCTCCCAGGAAATTGATAATCTTATCCCACCCCAGTCTCACCCCCCAATTTCGGCATTCCTCAATACCATACTACTCGCGGCAGAAAAGCACGTACCCAAAACTCGTCGCCCACCCGACCGTAAATCCGTGCCGTGGTGGAACGACGAGTGCAAACGAGCCGTCGCCTCACGGCGGCGGGCTGAGCGCAAATTTCGGAAAAACCTTACCTTCCAAAACATGGTAAAAGCCCGCGAGGCAAAACTACGTTGTCAGCAAACTATCCTTTCGGTCAAAAAACACAGCTGGCAACTCTATTCGAACACCTTCAACCGTTATAACCCCATCTCCCAAATCTGGACACAACTTCGTTCCTTTTCGAATGGTGGAGCCCCACACCGCGCATTCCCACAACTGACGATTAACCAACAGCGCATAGCCGAGCCCACAGCCGTCGCGGAACACTTCGCCACCTATTACTTTGACATATCTTCCAACACTCAATACTCACAGCACACCACCGTATTCCTTCGCGACACCCTTGCTACTTGCCACTTCGACTCAGACAACACCGAACCCTACAACGCACCCTTTACCCCCTATGAACTAAAATTATCCCTCTCCAGGGTATCCAGTAGGGCACCTGGACCTGATCACCTGACATATCTCTTCTTTCAAAATCTCTCTGACTCGGGTAAAGATAACCTCCTCTCGGCGCTAAATCAATTATGGACTGACGGCACTTTTCCACCTTCTTGGTCTACTAGTATCATCATTCCTATACCTAAGCCTTCTAAACCTCGACATCTCCCCTCTAGCTATCGTCCTATCTCTCTCACTAGTTGTGCTTGCAAACTTTTTGAGCGCATGGTCAATGGACGAATCAGAGTCTATCTCGAAAACAACAAAATTATATCCCCCTTTCAGAGCGGCTTCCGACCAAGACGAAGCACCACCGACAACCTGATCGAAATTGTGGACTCAATCCAGCGTGGTTTCGGGAAAAAATCCGAAACCATCGCCCTTTTTTAGACCTAACTTCCGCGTTTAACAAAGTACATAGTTCTGCCCTTCGAATTAAATTACACCGAATTGGTATCAAGGGCAGAATGGCCACCTTTATCACCAACTTTCTAGAAAATCGCTCCTTCGTCGTCCGCTGCGGCAACATTCATTCCCGATCCCACACTCTTGACCAGGGCGTCCCGCAAGGCAGCGTCCTATCTCCAACCCTCTTCCTTACTATGATCAACGATGTCTTAGAACAAATTCCCCAAATTTCTCCCCTTCTAAAATATTCTCTTTATGCCGATGATTTGGCTATTTGGTGTACACACCCGTCGGCAGACTGGGCTAACCACTTCGTACAACCCGTCATGAATCACATTGATTCATGGTGCTCCCTCTGGGGGCTACAGATCTCCACCACCAAATCGGTCACTATGCTCTTTTCTCGGCTTCCCAGACACATCCTGCCTAGCAAACACCTCCGCTTTCGCGATCAAATTATCCCCCTCCAAACCTCTTTCAAATATCTCGGAATCATCCTCGACAAAGGCCTTTGTTTTAGCCCCCACATCACCTATATTAAACAGCGCTGCGCTGTTCGACTCAATCTCCTGCGCTGCATCTCCGGTCGCGACTGGGGTGCAGACAGGACGACTCTTACCGAAATGTAAATTGCACTGATTCGTTCAATCCTGGAATACAATGCGTTTATCTTCGATAATATATCTCCATCACTCACCAAGTCACTGGAATGCACACAAAACCACGCACTCCGCCTCATCACCGGAGCACACCGCACCACACCTATCACTAGCCTCCGGGGTGAGACCAACCTCCCTAGCCTACAACAACGCAGAACACTACAACTCGTCAGATACCACTTCAGGACAACAACACAGCTAAATCACCCCTCCAATGTCGCATGGACTAAACCCTCGGTTCGGCGTTCCAAAAACAGAAATAAATACAGCATTGCCATTCACTTGAAGCAGGTTCTCACATCCACACTGAAATTTCCGGAGGTTACCCCTGACCGGGTTCCGCCCCTTCTCCCATTTTGGCACATGAAACACCCCAAACTCGAGTATCTCTTTCGGCAAAATAAAATCCTGCTCACCCCCATTGAAGTCCAAATTAAGTTTTTTGAATATCAAGAGGCCCACCCACAACACACCTTCTTTTACACTGACGGCTCACGTACCAGCAATGGTACGGGAGCCGCCTGGTGCGGTGGGCCAGACACTGGTCAAACCAAATTAACACTTCACCATTCGGTATACACGTCAGAACTAGTCGCCATATTCACCTGCCTCCAACACATCACTGCGCAACACATCACTACCCCTATTATAATATGCACTGACTCACGATCCTCCGTGGACGCTCTCGCGGCACTACACAACACCACGCACCCCACGCTCCACGCCATCCGACACCTATACAATGACAACCACGCACACCTTCAGCTCACCCTGCTCTGGATCCCCGGACATAGGGGTATCCCGGGAAATGAACGGGTTGACGGTCTTGCCCGCGCGGCGATCGACCTCCCCGCCAACCACAGAGCTCTGGTGCCCCCAGGGGATCTTCTATCCCTCACTAATAATTTATTTAAAACATATATTCAGGACTGTTGGTCACATAACACCACACACCTACACGATATCAAGCCCACACTCTCCAGCTGGCCCTCCTCCAACCAGCACACACGTCTGAACGAGGTGACACTCGCCAGACTCCGCCTGGGACACACCAAACTGACACATGATTATATTTTTCATAGACCTCACCGCCATCCACTTTGTAACACATGTCACGTACGCCTTACCGTCACCCATATCCTACTTGACTGTCCAGCATATGCTCCTCACCGTCGCTACATCATCCAGTATTTCACAAAGATCCACTCACAACTTTCGCTTCGAGCTCTCCTCGGGAGTGACCACCCGGCACTCCTCGAGTTACTTTTCCGTTTCCTACAAGACACTAAACTTTCCGAACAGATATAAAGCCTCCGTTACATTTCCTGATTGAAGCTAACCTGATGAAGATTATATGACACGTGCCACACTCCGTACTGGCTGTATGACTCCGCTCCACATCTCTTCCTCACCGACGTCGCAAAACACATACATATAGGTTATCTCACACTAGGTAGACAGGATCCGATCCAATTTGGCTAATACGGACGGACTTCCTTTTAAATTGCGCTTGGTTTTTTACCTACGGGTTTTCCAAGCAGCTTGGTTTTCCCCTTTTAGGGGTTTCCAAGCTTTAACTTACAACATACACCTACACATACAAGGTCGGGCATGAATCCCACGACTCGCTCTGGGTGACAGGCCTCCGCTTCGCCAGCCAGGTCGCAGGTGGGCAGCGGAGCCTCTCCGTAGGCTGTGAAGCTGCCCACCCTCCAAATGTCCTTCCAGTGTTATGAGTGACTGTATGTATGTATGTCTGCACATGTACCTGTATGCCATGCGTGTATCGTCTCTACGCCATGTTTCTTGTTTGACGGCGTCTCTCCTTTCTTGACTAGTTGATATAACCGGATGTCACATAAGCCGGATTAACGTAATTCCTTCTTTAACGTAGCAATCTCTAGCAGATGGCACTTTGTCTCCGCTAAAGATTTAGGGGAAAAAAAACAAAAAAACAAAAACAAAACAAAACAAAAAACAAAAAGGGTTGTGGCCACAAAACTGTATGTTGTGTACAGTGTCCGTTTCACAAACAGGGAGGGTCGTGGCCACCATACTGTATATTGTGTGGGCCGTGGCCACCATACTGTATGTTGTGTACAGTGTCAGTCTCGCCATCAGGGAGGGTCGTGGGCACCATACTGTATATTGTGTGGGCCGTGGCCACCGTTCTGTATATTGTATACAGTGTCAGTCTCGCCATCAGGGAGGATCGTGGCCACCATACTGTATATTGTGTGGGCCGTGGCCACCGTACTGTATATTGTATACAGTGTCAGTCTCGCCATCAGGGAGGGTCGTGGCCACCATACTGTATATTGTGTGGGCCGTGGCCACCGTTCTGTATATTGTATACAGTGTCAGTCTCGCCATCAGGGAGGATCGTGGCCACCATACTGCATATTGTGTTGGCCGTGGCCACCATACTGTATATTGTGTGGGCCGTGGCCACAATACTGTATATTGTGTGGGCCGTGGCCACCATACTGTATATTGTGTGGGCCGTGGCCACCATACTGTATATTGTGTGGACCATGGCCACCATACTGTATATTGTATACAGTGTCAGTCTCGCCATCAGGGAGGATCGTGGCCACCATACTGCATATTGTGTTGGCCGTGGCCACCATACTGTATATTGTGTGGGCCGTGGCCACAATACTGTATATTGTGTGGGCCGTGGCCACCATACTGTATATTGTGTGGACCATGGCCGCCATACTGTATATTGTATACAGTGTCAGTCTCGCCATGAGGGACGATCGTGGCCACCATGCTGTATATTGTGTGCGCCGTGGCCACCATACTGTATATTGTGTATAGTGTCACTCTCGCCATCCGGGAGGGTCGTGGCCACCATACTGTATATTGTATACCGTGTCCGTTTCACAACCAGGCAGGGTGGTGGCCACCATACTGTGTATTGTGTGGTCCGTGGCCACCATACTGTACATTTTGTAGAGTGTCCGTCTCGCCATCAGGGAGGGTCGTGGCCACCATACCGTATATTGTGTACAGTGTCCGTTTCACAACCAGGGAGGGTCGTGGCCACCATACTGTATATTGTGTGAGCCGTGGCCACCATACTGTATGTTGTGTACAGTGTCAGTCTCGCCATCAGGGAGGGTCGTGGCCACCATACTGTATATTGTGTACAGTGTCAGTCTCGCCATCAGGGAGGGTCGTGACCACCATACTGTATATTGTGTGGTCCGTGGCCACCATACTGTATGTTGTGTTCAGTGTCAGTCTCTCCATCAGGGAGGGTCGTGGCCACCATACTGTATATTGTATACAGTGTCAGTCTCGCCATTAGGGAGGGTCGTGGCCACCATACTGTATGTTGTGTGGTGTCCGTCTCGCCATGAGGAGGGTGGTAGCCACCACAAGCGGTTTCCTTTCGATCAGCAAAATACGTCACAAGACTGGCCGTCAACATTTGGCACAGCTGTTCATTCTTCCCTGGGGCTTTTCTGGCAGCAGAGTTTAGATCAAGTTACGTGAAACGGCCGAGCTATAGCGTTACATTTGCAGGCATGCTTCGTGCATATTTCCAACGTAGTAATGTGCGTCTGATTGGATGTGCTCAGATGGCTAGCATTTCACGTGTTATGCTCTCAGACCATATAGGTGCACCTACGGCATTCGAAAGTTTAAGTGGGGTCCCTCACCTCGTCTGAAAGATGGTGACGTCTTTTTGAACCCGAAATGCATTCCGGAATATTTTTCGTCCTTAAGTCGGCGTCAGCAATCATCGTTGCCCTCGTGAGCCCTCGTGAGCCCGAAGGTAGTTCTGTGTGAGCTTCCGCCAGCCACCGTATGTCCGGCTTTGTGTGAACGGCATACGAGCTTTCGCTCGCCGATGTTTATTGGACTTTGTGTGAATCATATCCCCCTGAGACGAGCGCACGCGTTAGTCAGCGAGGCTGACCGGCCATGTTGCGAGGCCATGCTGCGAGGCTAGCCAAGGACGCGACAACTCGGTACCAACCGTACATAGATCCTGCTGTTGCCAACCGTGCCAACCGTACATACATCCTGCTATTTAGTCCACGGAGCCGAGAAGCGACAACCAGCTACCAGCCGAACATACATCCTGTTGTTACCAACCGTACCAACCGAACATACATTCTGCTGTTGTCAACCGTACCAACCGTACATATCTTGTCTGTGTGAACATAGGTGTCTTGTCGCGCAAGAATCAGGAAGGTATCTTGTCGTGCAAGAAGCAGGAGGGTATCTTGTCGCGCAAGACTCAGGAGGGTATCTTGTGGCGCAAGACTCAGGATTGCATCTTGTCGTACAAGACTCAGGATGGCATCTTGTTGCACAAGACTTTGGATGGCATCTTGTTGCACAAGACTCAGGATGGCATCTTGTTGCACAAGACTCAGGATGGCATCTTGTCGCGCGCTGTGCACCGATCAAGTAGGTAGGCCACCATGTCTATTGGCGTTTGGCGACATACTTTGGTCCACCGGTGCTCGAAAATTGTGTGCCATAGTGAGTGTTTCAGATGAAGGGTTGATGGCAAAAAAGATAGGTAGAAGAGAGACAGAGCAGCATGCAGCAGTCGAAAAGGTATAAAGTGGAAGAAAATAAGTGTAGGGAGGGAGTGGTAGCGACGTTATTTTTTATATGAAAACAAAAAAATAGCCCAAAGAAAATAAAATTTTTTTTTTTTAGGGGTAAAAAAAATTTGAAAAATAAATTTTTAAGAAAAAAAAAACGGAAAAAACATGGGAATAAGATAAAGATTGTCTTGGTTGACTTGATGACCATTTCAGGTGAAATGGTCGTCAGAGAGAGAGAGAGAGAGAGAGAGAGAGAGAGAGAGAGAGAGAGAGAGAGAGAGAGAGAGAGAGAGAGACAGAGACAGAGACAGAGACAGAGAGACAGAGAGACAGAGAGACGAGAGACAGAGAGACAGAGAGACAGAGAGACAGAGAGACAGAGAGACAGAGAGACAGAGAGACAGAGAGACAGAGAGACAGAGAGACAGAGAGACAGAGAGACAGAGAGACAGAGAGACAGAGAGACAGAGAGACAGAGAGACAGAGAGACAGAGAGACAGAGAGACAGAGAGACAGAGAGACAGAGAGACAGAGAGACAGAGAGACAGAGAGACAGAGAGACAGAGAGACAGAGAGACAGAGAGACAGAGAGACAGAGAGACAGAGAGACAGAGAGACAGAGAGACAGAGAGACAGAGAGACAGAGAGACAGAGAGACAGAGAGACAGAGAGACAGAGAGACAGAGAGACAGAGAGACAGAGAGACAGAGAGACAGAGAGACAGAGAGACAGAGAGACAGAGAGACAGAGAGACAGAGAGACAGAGAGACAGAGAGACAGAGAGACAGAGAGACAGAGAGACAGAGAGACAGAGAGACAGAGAGACAGAGAGACAGAGAGACAGAGAGACAGAGAGACAGAGAGACAGAGAGACAGAGAGACAGAGAGACAGAGAGACAGAGAGACAGAGAGACAGAGAGACAGAGAGACAGAGAGACAGAGAGACAGAGAGACAGAGAGACAGAGAGACAGAGAGACAGAGAGACAGAGAGACAGGGAGAGAGAGCGGATCCAAGGTGGCGACTATCAGAGGCAGATCAGACTCTAATCAAATCGCGTGTGCTTGCGCATCATCAGCGGATGGAATGACATCCATTGGAAGCGTGAAGACGCGAGGTCATCAGCAAAAATAGTGAACAGAAGTAATCTCATAGACCAGCCTTGGAAGATAAGTTGCTTAATGTGACTGTAGTTGCCGATCCGAAAGTAAGTGCCTAGCACGGGGAAGGGCGTGTATTCGCAGTAGTCAGCGACCGAACGAACCGACACGACTGACGAGAGAGGGCTCACCGTAATCAGACCACGAGCACCGGCCACGCGTCCCCTCGAATTACCGGATCGTCACTGGCGCGCGCCGCCGACCCAGCTGGAGCATCGCCCCGGGCTCAGGACAGCTGACGGCGCCGGGTGCCACTTGACTCATGCATACCAGCATGGCCGCTCACTACAGTGACATGGCGAGCAAATTTGTCTGATATTAGCGGAGCTAGTGGAAATCAAGCTTTGTGTATGACCGGAGGGATTATTTTCAATCCAAGCAGTGTCGATGCACGGAAGTTGCACTTTTGCGAGGTAATTTAGAGTGCCTGAAGAGTTGGGTCAGAACAATTATTTTCGGGATCTTCAGAATTATAGATAGGGTGAACAATGGCAAGTTCCACAAGGACAGGAAGCCATTTAAGATCAAGCAATCAGATTGTATGTATGTATTCATTTACAATGTGAAGAAGAACCGGTAAAATTGCTCCACATGTCATCTTGAAAAGTCGAGCGCAAGGTCTGTCGGGTGTTACCTTTTGCTTGCTTTGGAAATTAAATTTCGGGCTGAAGTTCATTCTTGCTAAGTAGGTGTCCTTGTGTGTGCATCGTATTATGCGACACACTCTCTTTTCCCCTAGAAATCTTAGTCAGGATTCGGGCGGCGATTAGGAACAGCTGGCCGTTCTCGGCTTGCAAGTTAGTTTGGACTTTATGACGCGTCGACACCTATGGTCATATTGCGCCCAAAATTTCGTCATATTGGCTGGCGAGATGCGCTCTGTAGACAAGGTCTATGGTGCAGACTTTTAGCAAACTGACATTGGTGACGCTTCGATGGTCTCAGCTGCACTTCCGACTGAATCTTGAGTGTGGTGCCGTGGCACTGGCGGATCCAGAACCGCCGACCGGGAGGCGGTGGTGCCACGGCTGCCGCGCCCGTCCATTATCCGAAGATTTTCGGTTCGAGGCTCCGAGGTGTCGACCGTTTTCGGGCTGACCGAGCCAACTTCTGACTGCCCGTCGCCATTCGGCATGAGACTATGCATGGCGAGGAGCAAACTGCGTGCCTCCTCCCACACCTACCACACAACATTTGGGCCGGAGGAAAAACGGCATGCTCCGCAATGTGTGCGTACATTTATCAACCATATAATACACGGTATAATAACACTGGTCAACACCAAATTTATTGTTTAAGGTTTTTAGCTGATTTAGGACAATTTTGATGTGCTGAATCCAAAAATCACGTTGGTTTTGCTCAATCAGGTCAACATTTTGAGCTATTGCGACATGTTGCTTCTTACGTTTTTGTTTACATGTACGGGTATTTTCGCTTTATGTGATGCGAAATTATTTTTTATTTCTTGAAATAACGAACTCTGAAGAGTTCACATGCGCCAATTTATGACTAATTGGTATTTTTATTTTACAGTTTCATTATTTTATTCATTCATATGCATATTCATTTAATTAATTACTTCATTTATTCATTCATATTCATATTCATTTAATTAATTCATTCATTTATTCATTCATTTATTCATTAATTCATTTATTCATTCATTAATTCATTTCATTCATATTCATTCATTTCATTCATGTCATTCATTTCATTCATTTCATTCATTTCATTCATTTCATTCATTTCATTCATTTCATTCATTTCTCTTTTTTTCTTTTTTTTTATTATCTTATTTTTATTTATTTTTTTTTTCTTCTTTCATTCATTTCATTCATTTCATTCATTTCATTCATTTCATTCATTTCATTCATTTCGTTCATTTCGTTCATTTCGTTCATTTCGTTCATTTCGTTCATTTCGTTCATTTCGTTCATTTCGTTCATTTCGTTCATTTCGTTCATTTCGTTCATTTCGTTCATTTCGTTCATTTCGTTCATTTCGTTCATTTCGTTCATTTCGTTCATTTCGTTCATTTCGTTCATTTCGTTCATTTCGTTCATTTCGTTCATTTCGTTCATTTCGTTCATTTCGTTCATTTCGTTCATTTCGTTCATTTCGTTCATTTCGTTCATTTCGTTCATTTCGTTCATTTCGTTCATTTCGTTCATTTCGTTTTTCGTTCATTTCGTTCATTTCGTTCATTTCGTTCATTTCGTTCATTTCGTTCATTTCGTTCATTTCGTTCATTTCGTTCATTTCGTTCATTTCGTTCATTTCGTTCATTTCGTTCATTTCGTTCATTTCGTTCATTTCGTTCATTTCGTTCGTTTCGTTCGTTTCGTTCGTTTCGTTCGTTTCGTTCGTTTCGTTCGTTTCGTTCATTTCATTCATTTATATTCATTATTTTACAGTTTCATAAAGCGTGCTTACCATGCATATTTTGGTATTAAACTTGGTAACCAGGATAAAGCTTGGGCGCCACACATGGTATGCAAGACATGCACCGAGTATCTGCGTCAGTGGACCAAGGGCTAGAAGAGTTGTCTGAAGTTTGGAATTCCATGGTTTGGAGGGAGCCGACAAGCCATGGCACTGACTGCTACTTCTGCGCTATTGATGTGACTGGGATCAACAGGAAGAACCGGAGCAGCCTCAAGTATCCTCATCTTCAATCAGCACGTCGTCCTGTAGCTCATTGTGATGAAATTCCAGTCTTTGGAGAACTTCCTGACATTAGTGACGAAGATTCCTCCAGTGTTCAAGAAGATGAAGAAGAAGACGTGATTCTTGACGATGATGCTCCACATCCTTTTTCCCAAAAGGAGCTAGATGATCTAGTTCGCGATCTCAGCTTGTCAAAGTCCTCCGCCGAACTGTTGGCATCCAGATTGAAGGAAAAAAACCTCCTCTCTGATAGTGGTCGCATCACCTTCTACCGCAACAGGCATCAATAGTATCTCCGTGTTTTTCTCTGAAGAGAAGGACTTGGTGGTACTGTACAGATATTGCGCAGCTTCTGCACAAGCTTGGAGTGCCACAATACGAACCCAAAGATTGGAGACTGTTCATTGACAGCAGCAAGCGATCGCTGAAATGCCTCTGTACGCCTCGCTCACTCGACTACACTGAAGGAGAGGTATGAAGCGGTGAAGTATGTGCTGGAGGAAATTCGTTATGATCAGCATGAGTGGTTTATTTCTGTTGACCTGAAGATGGTGAACTTTTTGTCGGGACAACAGTCCGGGTTCACCAAGTACCCATGCTTTCTGTGCATGTGGGATAGTAGGGACACTGCTCAGCATTACACGAAGAAGGACTGACCTGTGAGGCAGGAATTGGTGTCTTGCAGAGCAAGGAACGTCATCAACAACCCTCTGGTGGACAGAGACAGGATATTCTTCCCACCGCTGCACATCAAGCTCGGCTTGATCAAGCAGTTCACCAAAGCTCTGGACAAGGATGATGGCTGCTTCACTTACTTGTGCCAGGCTTTTCCAGGATTGACCATGGAGAAGTTGAAAGCTGGCATCTTTGACCGTCCTAAAATCCGTCAGCTCATCAGAGATCCAGAGTTTGAAAACTCAATGAACGAAGTGGAACTGGAAGCGTGGAAGGCTTTTGTTCTGGTCGTGAAGAACTTTCTTGGCAACAACAAGTCCAGGAACTATGCAGAACTTGTCACCAATATGCTGACTGCTTTCAGAAACCTCGGATGCAACATGAGCATAAAAATGCATTACTTATTCTCACATATGGATCTGTTTCCTGAGAATCTGGGATCAATGAGCGACGAGCAGGGGGAGAGGTTCCATCAGGACATGAAAGAGATGGAGACCAGGTATCAGGGACGCTGGGATGCAGTCATGATGGCTGATTACTGTTGGACTCTGAAGAGAGACATCCCTGCCGCTGAGCATTCTATGGGTTCGAATAAACGGAAGTTCAAGCCCTGAATTGTGAGCAATGATGACGTAACATGCAATTTACATGTACTTACCTTTATCAATGTCTACTATTCAATTTACAGTAATCGATGTTTATAACATTTAATTAATAAATTGTGTTAGAAAAGAATTTTTTTTTCTCCTAAAAACCTATTTCGGATGAGAAATATTAACAAAAATCAACCGATAATGTCACAAAAATGTAATCGATTTGGTCAGAAGATCGGATTTTTTAAAATCAACTTAGCACAAAAACCTGACCTGATCGAGAGAAACGGATGTCATTTTCGGATTCATCGGTGCAAAATTGTCCTAAATCAGTTGAAAAAACATAGACAACTTACAAAAAAAAATATTTTGTAACCCAGTGTAATATAAGTATATATATATATTCAACAAATCTAATACATTTGAAGTGAATACCATGCACAACACCGTCGGCGTCTCAGCGCGCCACATCTCGAAGCTGGAGCACTTGCGGCACACTGGACCTGCCGGGCCGTCTGGTGTGCTGTAACAGGCGACCGACGCCGCACGTCCCATCACAGACGGTGTGATCAGAGACAACGCCCCCTGGTGGCCGCACGTCTCGTCACAGACGGTGTGATCAGAGACAGCGCCCCCTGGTGGCCGCACGTCCCGTCACAGACGGTGTGATCAGAGACAGCGCCCCCTGGTGGCCGCACGTCCCGTCACCGACGGTGTGATCAGAGACAGCGCCCCTGGTGGCCGCACGTCCCGTCACAGACGGTGTGATCAGAGACAGCGCCCCCTGGTGGCCCCACGTCCCGTCACAGACGGTGTGATCAGAGACAGCGCCCCCCCTGTGCCCACGTCCCGTCACAGACGGTGTGATCAGAGACAGCGCCCCTGGTGGCCGCACGTCCCGTCACAGACGGTGTGATCAGAGACAGCGCCCCCTGGTGGCCGCACGTCCCGTCACAGACGGTGTGATCAGAGACAGCGCCCCTGGTGGCCGCACGTCCCGTCACAGACGGTGTGATCAGAGACAGCGCCCCCTGGTGGCCGCACGTCCCGTCACAGACGGTGTGATCAGAGACAGCGCCCCTGGTGGCCGCACGTCCCGTCACAGACGGTGTGATCAGAGACAGCGCCCCTGGTGGCCGCCCTTCGGGGGGGGATAGAGACAGCGCCGGGGCCGCACGTCCCGTCACAGACGGTGTGATCAGAGACAGCGCCCCCTGGTGGCCGCACGTCCCGTCACAGACGGTGTGATCAGAGACAGCGCCCCCTGGTGGCCGCACGTCTCGTCACAGACGGTGTGATCAGAGACAGCGCCCACTGGTGGCCGCACCGTCTGTCCGCCGTCACACGCGGCCCCATCAGATTGACGCAGCGGCACCGACACGGCCCGCACTCCTCGCCCGTCCTCCAAACCGGCTTCAGTTATGGGCGCAATACAGCCGAAGCAGCGTATCCTGAAATCTCAACTACGCAGGCACCCACTCCAGACCGGTTGGCACTCACGCACAGGCCACTTCCGTGCAGGATAATTTATGGCTCGTCTTACAACCCAAACGGCTTTTTAAGGCACGTGCCTTTTTATTCTGCTCCATAAGATCACCTTTGATCCCCCCCCCCCCCGAAACGGTATACACCGTCATTTTCTATTTGCTCACAGTGCTAGCATAATCAGAAGTCATCGATTTAGAGGCACAGTTCTTTCTTGGTAAGAAGCTTTGAATGTTACGACTGTTGAACTCAGAAAAAAACACAATGAAGATGTTGCTCATACATCACATTTCACTTCTATGCTACATGAAGCACGAATCACAATATACATTATCTGAATCCACTATATCGGTTGTATCACGTCCTGTCTTATAATAATTAATTGTGCGTTGGAGACATACATTATAATCGCTCTCAAGCACTGAGCTCCACAGGGCTTGTTTGAAATCTTGATAAATAAGAGTACGAATAATAAATAGTATGTAGTAGTAATAAGGATAATAATAATACGAAATTAAGAGTCATCATTCTCCTCCCGTAAAGGTGAAAAGAACGAGACCCATGCAATTGAAAAATACCTATAAAGCAAAGTTGGATAGATATGAGCTACTAATGCTACATGCTACTCATGCTAAGCTAAGTAATTAGGGAACGGTCCTCGGCTACTTTTGTCAGCCTCCGTATTTGAAATAAAGATTTGAAACAAGGTATTTTGGATGTGAAAAACGACCCTTGCGGGCTTGCGCCCTGGCTCGGAAAACCGCTCGGCTTCCCTGCAGAGCAAATGGATTCCTCGGCTGTTGACCGTGCTGAAAGAAGAGCAGCAGAGTGCATGCGACCGTGCTTCTCACCCAAATGTTTGTAACTGTCTGTGCCCTGAGAGATGGCCGGCTGGTCATGGCGACCGCTGGAGCTGTCACTTCGCGATAGTCGGCTAGCGGATTAGGAGTGGTGGTGAGCCTGTTTGAAGTGAGGTTATCGGTTTAGATCTTACTCTGTGGTCATCTAGAATTAGTTCGGCATTGGAATAAGGCCATCAGCTACTTTGCCATCCGACAGTGGCAACTATCCAACCACCTGTAAGCCAACTCGACAGTTGCGTCGTGGCGTCTTTATATTTTAAAGATTGGTTGGTTGGTTGGTTATTTGGGCTCAGGGGCGCATCGACTGCGTTGGTCATACAGCGCCCACTTGTATTTGAAAGAGTTAGTCTGAGCTGCAAGTGGATTGCAGGACTCATGAGGGTCAGCTGAGTGAAAACAAGCGTTGCTATTCAGAGTTGTGATGCTCAGGACCAGAGCTCCTCTAGCCTGCCTCGAGATAAACCTAAGAAGATCCTAAGAAGCAGTTCTTTACTGACCAAACTGTGACTTTTCAGGTTCGACTGCAGACGCAATGTTGCAGGAATCCGACGTACCGAGGCACATTCCATTGTCTAAAGAGCATCGTGGCCAATGAAGGGGTAGGTACGCTACATGGGCTACGCTACATACCATTCGCGTCGTGTGTTGCACCTGACAATGAATCCAAGCGCTAGCTAGCCAGCCGATCTTTACGTCTCTCATGACTTAATGGATCGCCCATGCTTCACTTGGTCGCTTATTCGCACTAATTAATGACTTCTCATTCAGCGTTACTTCGTGTACCATCCAGCATATGGTAGCATGGGACTCAACTATACTCAATGTAAATTGCATTTCAAAGAATGAACCGGGATCGCTTCTGGCACATACTTTTTTATCTCTAGTTCCAAAGCCAGCTTGGTGTGCGTTTTAAGCTACATATTTTTGTGTGCTCTTTTGATCGCCTGAATTGCGTATTGGCAATCTTATTTTAATCTGCATGGTCCATACGGCGGACATCATGTTGGGCACCGTGCTCCTTCTACCGCTGCATGCAAGCCACCCCTGCATGCAGCCCTATAGTAATCCGGATCTGACCTATTGACCTGACCTGTAGGCAATGCGCTCACAGACGCGCAACCTGTCGACACGATCAAAGATGTGACACCAAATATTTATGTCTGTCTGTGACCCGACCTGAACAGTTGACCTGACCTGTGACCGACCAGTTGACACGGTTTGAATGCAACATGAATTGTGACCTGTTCGGTGGTCTCAGCTGTGACCTGATCTGTGACCGACCGGCTAAGCTGGCTTGCGACCTGACCTGACCTGGCCCGCAGACGCGCGGCCTGTATCGCGGCCTCAGCTCGCCGATAGTCGGCGTGGCCGCGGTGAACGCGCTCACGTTTGGCATCCAGGGAAACGTGCGGCGTCTGATGTCGGACCCCGACTGCGTGAGCGCCCAGTTCCGCGCCGGCATGGTGGCCGGCGGCTGTCAGGCGGTGGTGGTCAGCCCCATGGAGCTGGTCAAGAGCCAGCTGCAGGTGCAGAACGTCACCAGCGGCATGGGCCGGCGCCACTACGCCTCCTCGCTGGACTGCTGCCGGCAGCTGCTGGCCAGCCAGGGCATGCCGGGCCTGATGCGCGGCTACTGGGCGACCGTGGCGCGCGAGGTGCCCGCGTTCGGCCTCTACTTCGGCACGTACGAGCTGCTCACCACCGGCCTGACGGGCGAGCGGCGCAAGAGCCTGTCGCACATGCTGCTGGCCGGCGGCCTGGCCGGCGTCGCCTCCTGGCTCTTCACCTACCCGATCGACGTGGTGAAGACGCGCGTGCAGACGGACGGCATGGCCGGCGTGTACCACTACTCGGGCTACGTCGACTGCGTGCGCCAGACGCACGCGACGGAGGGCTGGCGCGGCTTCGTGCGCGGCGCCAACTCGGCGACCATCCGCGCCTTCCCCACCAACGCCGTCACGCTGGCCACCGTGTCGATGGTGCTGCAGCTGTGCCGGGACCAGCAGCAGCTGGCCGAGCCGCTGTTCGCCGGCGGCGACGCGCGGCCGGCGCGCCCGCTCGACGGCCAGCTGCTCGGCCAGCAGCTGCCGCTCGGCCGGCTCGACCGGCTCGGCCAGTCGCACGTCATCGTCACGCAGATGACCGTGCAGATCGAGTCGAGCGACGGCGGCGACTCGCGCCGCCGCCGCCAGGCCACCATCCGGCTGGACGGCCAGATGGCGCTTGGCGAGCTGCGCCGGCTGCTGGACCGCGAGGTGGCCGCGCTCCAGGGCCGGCTGGTGAGTCCGTGCTCTCGCACGGTGGCGCCGCTCAGCACGCAGCGCACGCTGACCATCATCGAGCCGCCAGCGGCCGTCGCCGAGGCGGCCGAGGCGGCTGGCGGCCGTCTCGAGACGCGCCGCTCGCGTCCCGAGGAGGCCGGCCGACGCGAGGACGACGAGGAGCCCGAGGAGCGGACGCAGCCGCCCGCCCAGACGGTGCCGGGCCGCCGCGTGCGCGAGACCACCGTCGTGACGCACATCGTCGAGTACGACGTGGGCGACGTGGACGTGGGAGTCAGCATGTCCCGGATGCTGGAGGCGGCTTAGCTGTAGGGCGTGCTGGGAACGCTTAGGGCAGAGCATGCCGACATTCTCCGGCCAATGCTTGTACCGTCCTGTGCAAAGAACGAGCGTGGTCCATTCACACGTCCGTGCTTCCATGTAGGTATTGGCACGTTTTTGCTTTGTTTTTGCAATGCATCAACGACTGCCCTGGTTCTGAGAGTAACAGCTGGACATGCTGCAGTAGCGTCAGACGCAATGACGCACTCTCGCTGCAACTGACTCCTTGTCTGGCTGACGGTATTTTATCAGCATCATTGCTATGTAGTAGCAGCAATGAGCAATGCTTCCGTCCTGGTACACTCATGGATATGTATTCAGATGTGCATGCTGTCTATTCCTATATGGATGTTATGTAGTCGTTGGCACCTAAATAGGATGGCCCACCACACAATGATCTAGTATAAGACCGCATGACAATGAGATCACAGTGGTCCAGTGACTCATGGCGTACTTGTTTTTTCTCCAATATTACAATAATATGCAACCGCACCTGTGCAATTGAATTGAAAACCATTTTTTAGTATGAAACTTTTATGAAAGTGTGCGTGGCTGTATGACATAACCTTCGACCTTACCTGTGTGCGTTCGAAGCTCGCTTCGATTACTTTTCCGAGAGTAGGAACATGTTAATCACATATTTACAGATAGCATAGTCAACAATAGCGCATAGACAACGGGTCGGCGCCAGAAGCCAACTTCACGCCATCCCCTCTGTAGGCCTAAACATTGACTTTATCGAACTTCGTGTACGCCCTCCTTCCCCAGTGTTGGGTCCTCATCCTCCGCCACATCTGTGGTATAGCCCTAGAGGTGGATTAACATTTGAAGTCGTAACGTAAACATTTTCTCCACGCCGAGGTTTGGGCCGGTCATGCCCCCCCCCCCCTCTCCTAGGCCTTTAAATAGTGCTTTAATTTATATTGCGAGTTCTCTGTTGCTCGATGCAAAGGTGGTCAGTAATGTTAGCGGCCTGCCTGTGCGCACATCCACCAACATTGGTAAACGCATCGCACATTGTCGCTTCTCTCAGTGCAGGCGAGTGGACGAGTGGTCTAGGGGTAAGATGCTCGTCTCACAATCGAAAGGTTGTGAGTTCGAGTCTCACCTGTCGCTACTCTTCGCCCGCGACCAATCGGCGTGAGAGATTGGCGACGCTACATGACTCAACGGTCGACGTGTCGTAAAACCAATAACCAACCAATCAGTGCAGGCGATTGCCGCGACCATCAGCACTTCTTACGCGGCGTATTGGCAAAACACAAATAATAGCAAACGTGCTGCTTGAGACCCATTTTGCGACCGAAATGCGATTTGCATTCTAAGTCCGTAGGATCCGCGCCATCGGGCGCAAATCCCGTGTCCTGTGTCAGTGTGTTTGGGAAGGTGCAGGCATGTGCACCCCATGCGTTTTCTCTCCGCCCGTCTCTCATGTGACACTAACTACGTTGACATGGATTGCCACCTGGAGGCTGGATGCGGCAACAGTGCGTTGTTGCGTGAATACCGACATTGCCCTGTTCGCCTTCTATGGCTGGCGACATGGCTGGGTATGTGTATGTATGTATATGTGTGTGTATGTGTGTGTGTGTGTGTGTATGTGTGTGTGTATGTATGTGTGTGTGTGTGTGTGTCTGCCTGGTGTTGAACACGGAGTGTCAGCTGCCAACCATGTCAACGGCCAGAAGTGTAGCTCCCACGCACCCCAGCAGTGCTGGCTTTGCACCGGAAGCGATGAGAGATGCAATGATGTGCTTCCTTGTAATGTCAAGTCATGCTTGGAGGCGGTGCTCGCCGCGTTGTTTGGTATGACTACGAATAGACTGCGAGTGCAGCTGCCTGTGTACACATATTGGTCTGTATCAGGTCAGGATGCCTGTGCAGACATACTTGTCTGTATCAGGTCAGGATGTTAGGATGCCTGTGCACACATACTGATCCGTATCAGGTCAGGATGCCTGTGCACACATAATGGCCTGTATCAGGCCAGGTGCCTGCGCATACATGCTGGTCTGCATCAGGTCAGGGTGCCTGTGTACACATACTGGTATGCATCAGGTCAGGGTGCCTGTGTACACATGCTGGTCTGTATCAGGTCAGGGTGCACCGGTTATGTGCTGCGTTTGCTTTGTGCTGTGCCGTTCATTGCAACGAATGAACGGATAGGATATTATTTGGTAATGCCACCGACATTGGAATGCCACACGTTGTGACTTTCGGCGCGCTGTGCGTGCTGTGACTATAATATATACACTATACTCATATGGTGAGCACGCCTCTTCGTGAGACTGTGGAAGTCATCTGGCGCTTACTATGTCCCAAACTCTCAGGGCACACCCTCCCAAACATGTCTATATTCAATGCAAGTAGTCAGCGACGTACTCGAAGTATCGCCAGGACGGTAAATATATCGGGGATATCCGGCGCCTTTCGTGCCACACTTTGGTGCCTTTCGTGCCCCAGCCCATCCAGTATCCCGCTTCAGCACACATCCAAAACAGCAAACCTTGGTGAACTCCATGTCCAGCCTATCCCCCTTCAGCCACGTCAAAAACAGCAAACCTTGGTGAACCCCATGCCCAGCCTGTCTTCCGTCAGTACACATCCAAAACAGGAAACCCTGGTGAAACCAATATCCAACCTAACCCCCTTCAGCACACATCCCAAACAGTAAACTTTTGTGCGCCCACCTATACTTGGTCCGTAATTCGGCGCAGCGTATTTATGTTTGAGATACTTCTTCCATATTAGGCAGATGACTCCTATTTCGGCATGAGTGCGAGTAATATCGACTTGAGTGGATTGCTTTCTCGACGTGAATATGCCGAAATTGAAGGCACCATTTCCACACTCTGATTCCTCTGTTAAATTGTGTTACGCATCCCAGATCCCAGGGATGTTCTTGAGGGAAGAGCACATTTCCTCGGAGGGTCGGCTTCGGTGGAAAAAAATCGTTGAGCGGGGGAGGGATGGGGTTGCGCCTTTTCGTCTCAAAGGATGCCTGCTCCTCTGAAAATAGCGTCTTTGTCTGAAAAAAAAATCCTTTGCGAAGGAGGGGTGCACTAGGGTGCAATCGAACCTTCCTTAAGGGCCTTTCCTGGCGTGAGAGGCGCCACCTTTCCATGGGGAGGGGGTGTCCCCACCCCGATGGAGATGTAGTGCCCTTTTGACTTGCAAAATGTGTCAATCGAGGACTCCCGAGTGCACCCCGAATCCCAGCTCAACGAGTGTTTCAGCCGATTGGACGGAGGAGCGGGGTAAGCCGATTTGTATGCCAATTATTTAGTGTGCTCTCCCCACTGCCGTCGGAGATAAAACATTATGCGTGGTAGGTGCTACCTGAATTTTCTTCGCTTTGAGAAAATCCGCAGCCACTGCAGTGGCGGATGCAATCAGGATTCAGTTGCCTTTGGGTGACACCCCGCTCATGAAACACATCGGCTTTAGGAGGTTTATGGCCGAAGCTTATCGTTAAAACAATATTTTCCTCATAAAAGGTCTCTAGCGCAAATGTGGGATGAAGCTTAATTTTCTTACAAACCAGGCCATCTTGAAAGCATGGCCCCAGTGTGGCCCTTCTCTGGATCTACCACTGCTATCCCCTCCCCCACCTCCATCGGCTCCAGCCTCATGTCATCAGAGTTGCTACCTGTCTGTCACCTATTCATTGATTTATCTGAAACGTCGGATGGTAGATACATACAACAGAAGAATGTATTGTCCGTTATATATATATATATATATATATATATATATATATATATATATATATATATATATATATATATATATATATATCGGGCATGTTGGCGGCGTCGAACACATCGGCAAGTTCGTCCTACACAAAGATCGTGTTCGCATCATCAGCACGAAATAGTCGGAACATGCACACAACAGTACACCGTTGACCCAACTCCCTGGCAACATTAGATCTGCAGCATTATATCGATGTTGGGTTTATTGACAAAAGCTTGGGCACTCGGCGCATGACTGAAAAACAAACAGCCTTGTGCCGGATTTTGTCATCCAAAACGTGATACTCACCGAAAGATTATTATCTCCGATTTGTCACCGGATAGTTTAGTGGCCTTGTTTGATAATGCAATAATGGACCCGTAAAGTTTTGTATGGGAATACCGCTGTCGGTTCCTACTTTATTTCTCCACCCCGTCAATATCGGTGTTCGCCAGCCGATGTCCGGACAAACCGTGCGATTGCGTTTTGAACGTGACTCGCTCTATTCTGGATTAGCTGGGACCAGTTGAGGGACTCAAAGTGCAGAACCCGACCGCGCCACCTACCACTGACGCCACAGAAGGCTTCATGGCTCAGCGCACGGCGGGAAGACTCGACACGTCCGGTCCACGATCCGACCCGATCCAGCTCGACGTGGCGTGGTGTTCGGCCCACAGTGGCACCCAAACGACACGCCAGGTCAACTCGCAACGACGACGCGGCCGACCTCAGCCGATACTTGGTGCGGGTCGGAACCATGACTGCCGACACAGGTGGATTCATCGGGACCCGATCTGCCGACGCGCCTGCCGTGGGTCGCTACCGGCAGCTCTAAAGTGTTCATACATAAATGTAAAGGCGCCGCCAGTCGCGATAGCCCACTGGCTGTAAGCCTTCGTGCCGTTGCAGCTCCACTCTGCACACAGAGCGCGATACACACACAGCTGGTGACGGCATGGTACGTACACAACAGTTTTGGAGATTGTGATCGTTGGACGTTATAAATTCTTGACATTGTGACCGCATCCTATCCAGACATGTTGTACTTTATTTCGCTTTTTGGACGTTATGATCCTTGGACGTTGTGAGCTTTGGACGTTATGAACTTTGGAAATAAATGACCTTGGATGCTATTATATGGTCCCGGACGTATACGCCGCCTTTGTTGGGGCCGCCTTGGCTTTGGCTCGCCGTGTCGTACTCGGCGAAGAAATAAACACCTCTGGATGGGATCGACTCGGCCCACTGTCGTTCCGATCGGGCTCGAGACCGGACGTGCCGCTCCTCAGCAGGAAGCGCTCGCAGCTCCCGGCACCCGACATAGTACGGCGACAGTGGCACCGGCAGCGACAGCGACAGCGACAGCGACAGCGACAGCGACAGCGACAGCGACAGCGACAGCGACAGCGACAGCGACAGCGACAGCGGTATGTATCGATTATTTATCGGCAATGTCTGGCAATGATATGGACTGATCTGCAAATATGAAAGATCAATGCCGTAATCAGGCACACACACGGAGAGAAGCACTTGTTGAGCACATGTCACGTCATTGCCTTTCGGGACACGCTGCCCGTACGTGAATTCCAGAGTATGCAAATTGTTCCCCTCGCCATATCGTTCTGTCTGTTTCTGACACTGATGGTAGTTACGCAGTTGAGCATCAGTTTACCCAGTGCTCCCCTGGCCATCGGGATGAGGTGTCATTGCGGACTGGACAAGCAAGGGAGAGGGGCGGGCATGGGCTGGCTGTTGTCGCAAATGTACTCTCTTAGCAGCCCGTGATGAACACCTAATTGCTTCCTATTTCGCGGAAGTGCAGACATTTAAAACCAGTGACTATTGCGGCAATTCGGCGCAATGCATTATATTTCGGGTTTCGTGTAGCAAATTCTGGACACGAGCCCGATTGAAGAAATAGGACTCTAAGTTGGGCAAGAGCACATTGCCAACTATCCGCTTCAGCCGAAATCGACTGCACTCTTCCCGAAATCGGACTCATCCTAAGAATATTGTGGACGTATCTCAAACCGAAATGTGCTGTGCCGCATTGCCGGTCTAGCATAAGTGCCACAGTGTTTCACATTTTATTGTCAGTCCAGCATACGTGCCCTGTGCCACAGTGTATCACATTTGTATTGTCTGTCCAGTATATGTGCCACAGTGCATCACATTTGTATCGTCGATCTATATGTGCTACAGTGTATTACATTTGTTTGTCTGTCTTCCCGCCCAGCTTAAGCCGCATGCAAGAGTTTAGCACAGCATCCTCCATCGAACTGACACTGGCATCGCAATCACCCGGCATCTGGGAGTGAAGGTCGCGTAGCATGACGACATAGCCGCGTAACTATGGAGCAGATTACTGAGCGATCCCGACTGGGCAGTTCCATCATTCCACTCAGGCTGCCCGGTTCCGACTGGGCAGCCTGAGTTCCATCATAAAACTGTATGTGAAGGAAAATACGTGTCCTGGAAAGAAAATATTGTGACGATTAAAAGAGTTAAAGCTGCATACTTCATTCTAAGCGATGCAATTAGAACTTCCAACGCTGTAGCACAAAGGTTGTTAAGGTTTCAAAAGCGTGAAGGTCGAGCAAGTCCGGGCCAGCCCTAAAAAGATTTGGATCCCCGACTTAGGAATGTTTTGTTGTGGACACTAGTGGCGTACAATTTGCAATTTGGCGGGATGCGCTTGGGTGGGAGGGGGGATAATCGGATTTGGAGGGGGCCACCTACCCCCGTTTTTTTAAGTCACGGATTTCGGCCACCATTTTTCAAAGGGTCCGTTTTTATTTTGTTAATGCAATAATTAGTGCCAGACTTAATTGTCTTGTGGAGGGGCCCCAGTATACCACCATCATTCCTGAGTCGTTTCCGGATTTCAAACCTAACTCCTCCCGTCCTGTTCGAAGGTTTATCTTTTGGTATCCCGTTATAAGTCACCTCACACTGCTGAAACTACACCTGTACACATCACTTAACAATGAAAAATTTCCCAATTTCAGGCATTCCAGTTAATAACGCCCGGTCGCCAGAACATCAACGTTAGTGCTGTGTGCACCCGCTTTGCGCACTTGGCGCATTCGCCACACTTCGTGCGATTCTCCGGCTTCTGCTAGGTCTCCTACGTTTTGTTAATTTCTCCTACATAATAGTCTTGTGCCATATTTGACGTGTGGAGTGCTTCATCTGGGGATTCGCTGGGAAAATTCGATCAATTTAATTCCATGATTATTTCTCTTCTTCCCACATTTTCTGATGGTTAAGAAATCGCAATGCCCATTGAGCTTTGATGCACCTCATCTCTTTGGTTAATTACGCTTTCAGATTGGCTACCGGACCGAGGCCCTAACTAGGTGTTCTTTTTAGGACCCGTTGCGTTTTTCTTCGTCTACAGATGTGTTGTAGGGCTCCAGTCAATTTTTGTTAGGGCCCCTGCACATTTTTGAGAACCCGGATCTTATTTAAAGAGCTTTTTTGTGCACCTTGCGTATTTTCGGGTCTTTGACGAAATGCTTGTGACCGCAGGTGCGGTCCATTCCACATTCCGGGTGCGACTTGTGTGGCTCCGACGCGACTTTTTGGGCCCCAGTGTGATTTTCAAGGGTAGCGACGCGACGCCCTTGGTTCTAAGTGCGATTTTCGGGCCCCGTCGGCATTTGTCGGGATCCTTAGCGCGAGTTTTAGTGGTCTCCACACGTTTGTGGAGGCCCAACGTGTTTTGGGGGCTCTTGGAGCGATTGCTGGGACCCCAGAGTGATTTTGCATGCCAGGACTGTTTTTTTGGTGCCTCGGCTTCATTTTTTTTTTGGTGGTGGTGCCGATGAGTCTTTTGGGGTGCGACCTCGATGGTGCGACTTGTTGAGTCCCTAGCGTGATTTCCTGGGTCCCAGTTGCGATTTTATGCCCCCAGGCTCAGAGTGATTTTCAGGGGCCCCTGCCCGACCTTTCGGGTTCCTGTCGTGATTTTCAAGAACCCGGCATGACTTCTTTTGACCCCCAGCGTGATTTCCAGGGCCCAGACGCGAACTTTTGAGGCCCCCAGCGTGATTTTCAGAGACCCCGGTTGTACTTTTTAGCAGCCACAAAATTATTTTTAGAACCCCTGGCTTGACCTTTTGGGCCCCATCTTGACTTTGAGAGGCCCAGCACGTCTTTTTGGGCCCCGTCGTGATTTTCAAGGACCCCGGCATTATTTTTTGGGGCCCCCAGCGTGAATTTCATGGACCCAAGTGTGAACTTTTGAAACCGCTAGCTTGATTTTCAGGTGCCTGGTCCGTCTTTTGGGGCCCCAGTGTGATTTTCAGGGGCCCCGGCAATACTTTTTTGACTCCTAAAGTGACTTCCAGGGACCCCGGTCCGACCTTTTGAGCCCCCAGAGTTATTCTTGTGGGCCCCAGCGCGACTTTTTGGGGGCCAGCGGTATTTCCAGCGGCCCGGTCCCACTTTTCGGAGCCACCAGCGTCATTTGTAGGGGACCGGAACGATTTTGCGGCCCCCAATGTGATTTTCCATGGGCCTTGGTGTGATTTCCGGGCACCGAGCTTCATTTTCAGGGGACCCTGCTTGACTTTTTGGGGTGCCAAATGTTATTTTAAGGGCCCCGGTGCGATTTTTGGGGCCCCAACGGGATTTTTGGGAGCTTGCAGCATGTGGTGTCACGGCTACCTGGTTCATTACACCAACAGGTGGTGCCATTGCGGCCTGGTCCATTATACCAACAGGTGGTGCCACTGCTACCTGGTACATTATACCAACTGGTGGTGACATTGTTACCTGGTCCATTACACCAAAAAGTGGTGCAATTTCTGCGTGGTCCATTACACCAACAGGTGGTTCCATTGCTACCTGATACACTACACCAATAGGTGGTGCCATTGCTACCTGGTACATTACACCAACAGATGGTGCCATGGCTGCCTGGTCCATTACACCAACAGGAGGTGTCCTTGCTGCCTTGTCCATTACACCAGCATGTGGTGCCATGGCTGCCGACGCGTCAGTCACAATAACACGTGGTGATGCGCTTCCCAGATCCATCAGGGCATCAAGGGGCTACGTTTGTTCACACACATATGAGCTTAACAGGAAAAAATACATTCTTAATTTCCAGTCATTGTCAAACTTGCATTGTCCAGTGAACAACAATGACAATCATCATTGAGATTGTGGATATGCAAACTATAACTATCTTCAGCAGCCCACCTATCACACCATCAGTTTGATATTTACCTAGGTATGTACCTGCCTACATGCCCAATGACAATGCATGCATGCAATATTGATATGGGGAAAAACGAGAGCCATGTGTGGGCAAATCTGCCAGCTTATGATACCATGACAGAGAAAAGTCAGCAAGAAGCTGGATGGCCACTGCATTATAATTGGTATTCCTAAAAGAATAAAAAGAAAGCTATGGCTCACATGACTTTTAACCAAACCTTACAGTCATACAAGACCAATGCTATACAAGAAATAGCCTTGACAAGACCAATGTCTCGTACGCCGCAAAAACACCATTATTAAACGCCGCAAAAATACCATTATTTTAAAAGGTACACCAAAATTCGACTTCAAACCTTGATGACATCACAGGTTTTTATTCGTATATTGCAGAAATTGGTAGTTTTGTTTTTTCCACATAATTTTGAATTGTGTAGCAAAAGTTGGATACTCAGTCCACTATCTAATCCAAATCTGTTCTTTTTCAGTACAAAATGTGTTGGTTAACATCAACTAAGTTTTCTATGTACCTAACAAACGTGGGCACGGCGCACGCAAATCGCGCCGCTGCGCCGCTGCGCCGGCGGCGCACCTTGAAAACCGGCGGCGCAGCGGCGCCGGCGCGAATTCTAAAAAAAAAAAACGCGCAACGGCGCGCGGCGCAAGTAAAAAATCCGCGCCGCTGTCCGCGCCGCTGTCCGCGCCGCTGTCCGCGCCGCTGTCCAGCTTTAGCGAGCGATAAAAGACGACCTAAGAATCCGACGCGGAAAACACATGTACCTGACTACCTGTTGCGTGTAGTATTATAAGTAATTATACTAACCATGCGGCAGATTACACTTTGCGGCAGAGGACGTGCCTCTGGAGGATCCTGAGGAGGAAGAGGAATCTCAGACTCAGTGGGCGGGGCCAATCTGGCTAAATTTACCGCCGGCCGGGCAATATAGCTCACGGGCCATAGTTTAATCTTTAATGTGAATATAGGTAACAGTGATGCCAATTATAAGTTATTTTCAATAAAAATGACTTTTTTATAGTCTAAAACTGTTTTTTGGGGGCTAAATAGGTAGAAACTTTGGCACTGCACATAGTTTTTGTATAGGCATACTTAATTAATAGCGGCGCGCGGCGCAGCGGCGCGGGGCGCAACTGCAGGGGCCAAAAATAGCGGCGCAGCGGCGCGGGCGCAGGTGGGCATCGCCGCCGGCGCAGGGGCGCGGGCGCAAGTACCAAAATTCAGCGGCACGCCCACCTTTGGTACCTAACACAGTGTTTTTCTTCTGTTTTCCTTTAGCTTTGTATCAGCATACAAATAGCATGGGTTATTTGGGGGGGGGGGGCAAATCAACATTGGGGGGCTGTGGCCCCCGCAAAAGGATGCAAATCGACGCCCCTGATCAGGCATGTTTCAATTTCACTGCACATGGGTGGGTGAGTGATTTGTTCTGGCGTACAGGACCACAGAGGTCATTTGCACCACCTTTGAAGCGAGTACGTTACATGTCTGACTATAAAAGCTGGTGTTTGCGATCAAGGTGCAGGCATGTGGACGTTTACATGAAGGGAATTTTACGTTATAGTTTGTGTGATATTTTAGGCGCTGATGGCGGGGCTAGGATGGGGACATCCCTTAATGTCTAGATGGCAGGGGCGTCGATTTGTATCCTTTTGTAGGGGCCAGGGCCCCACCAATGTTGATCTTGCCCCCCCCCCCATGTTGATTTCCCCCCCCCCCCAAATGACATGCTATTTTATGCTGATAAAAAGTTGAAGGAAAAAAGAAGAAAAACACTATGTGATAGAAAATGTAGTTGATGTTAACCAGCACATTTTGTAATGAAAAAAAGAGATTTGGGTTAGATAGTGGACTGACTCTCCACCTTTTGCTACAAAATTCAAAATGGTGTGCACAAAAACCAATTGTCATTGTCAAACTTGCATACAATCCAGTCCCGTGAACAACAATCAGTTATCATTGAGAGTGTGGACATACAAACTATAATTAACCTCAACAGCCCACTCATCACACTATCAGCTTGATATTTACCTGGTACCTAGGCACCTAGGTACATGCTGCAGAAAGACTTAGAAGAGCTTGTGAAGTGGTCCAAAAAATGGCAGATGAAATTAAATTTTGATAAGTGCAAAATCATGCATGTATGCAGGGGCTTCGATTTGTATCCTTTTGTGGGGGCTATGGCCCCACCAATGTTGATCTTGCCCCCCATGTTGATTTGGGCCCCCCATAACCTATGCTATTTTATGCTGATAAGAAAGCTAAAGGGAAAAAATAAAAAACACCATGCTAAGTAGAAACATTGATGTTAACCAGCACATTTTGTACTGAATAGAAACAGATTTGGACTAGATAGTGGACTGACTCTCCACCTTTTGCTGAAAAATGTAAAATTGTGTGCAAAAACAAACAAAATAGCTGGAATTCTCTCCACTGTGGAAGTACAGCTTACATCTTTCTGGGTTGGTTGGTTGGTTATTTGGGTTTATGGCCGCATTGACTGCGTTGGTCATACAGCGCCCATACAACTTTTCTTGTTCCCACCTTAGAGCACAATAATACCCAAAAGTCTCCGAAAAAAAATTACAACCATGTTCACAAAAAAATATAATTTTTTATTAAAAATCAGCTTAGGTTAGGTTAGGCTCGATTAGGTTTCTTTTTAAGGTTGAGAATTTTCAGAAAATAAATTAAGTGACATTTTAATTTAGCTTAATTTTTTGTTCTCAAAAGATAGGTTAGGGTAGGCTAGGTTAGAGTTTGTTGCATTAAAAAAAAACATTTATGTTTATGCTATGTTACCGAACTCAAAGCCTTTTTGGCATTATTTTGCTCACAACCTGAAAAGTAAGCAAAGAAAATATGTGGGTCCAATCATCTTAGTCACCATCATAAACATGGTATTCTGCATATTTTTGTTTTGTTTTAAAGGAAAAAAAAAACACCTTTGACTGCAAGGTTAACAAATAATTTGCCATTTTTTGGGAAACTTTTTTGGAATTTTTGAAAAATGTTTTCCAACTTGAAAAGCCTAAACTAACCTAACTTAACCAAACCTAACCCATTTGCTTGCTATATGGAGGCAAATGTGTGTAAAAACTTGTCTTGTTACCACCTTAAAGCACAATAATACCGATTTGGCTGGGTTAGGCTTGTTTAGTAAGTAGGCTTGTTTAGTTAGTAGTTTAGTAGGCTTGTTTAGTAATAATACCTTGGAAAAATTGTTCAATCATTTTCAAAAATAAAATAAAAACGGAAATTTTCCTTCAAAAGCAGCTGACATTAGGTTCGGGTAAGTTGGGTTCGGTTGTTCAATTTATAAAATTTTCAGAATATATATTGCTTAATTTTGTTTCTATTTTTTTCTCCAAAGCAGGGGCGTCGATTTGTATCGATAGACACGAGCGCGCATTAAATGTCACAAATCGTGATGGGCGTTCCTCAGAACATCCAAAATCGTAACATCCAAAGAAAAAATTCCAGTTACAGAAATTCCAGCGCCTAAAGTCTAAATTTGAGGTTACAGTGACAAATGTGACGGAGGTAAGACATTTGTGGTGCAATTGCGCGCAGTGTTTAATCCGGAGGCCAATCTCATGTGACGTCGTACTGATTCGTTTTTTGTACTTCGCACATTCTGATGTATCTGCGGATTGGTGTGATTTTAAATAGTGAATAAATAGCTTGCTGATATTTCATTCCCAAAGGAACAGTAGTTGAAAGAGTTGGCAGGTAAGCTTGAAAAAGTCCAGTCCGTGCTTTTTTCTGAGTTGTGCTCAGGGTTTCCATGTTAATATCACATAACTGCCACGTTTGTCTTCAAGAAGAGCTGTTTTTAGTTTACTTTTATTCATATTTTCATTCCACTGCTCTTAGTGCCCTTTCTGCCCAGGATTGGGGCACCTAGGGTTGCATTTCCGTCCAGGGGTTGGCACACCTTTTGGTAAATTTACAGCTTAAGGTAATTTCTGCTTAATTTTTTCCATGCAATGTTTAGGAATGTGATGAACATGATGTTACTGCTCATTTTGGTAAATTTGTGTTTTAAGGTGTTTTATGAATTCGTGGAATGTATCATTTCAATGCAATGTTTATGAATGTGACTCAGATGATAGGACCACTCATTTTCTATACAAATGCCTACATTTCAGGTTGTGAGCAAAATAACACCAACAAAAAGCTTTGAATTAGGTGACGTAGGGTAAAGTATTTTTTTTAAAATAAAAACATGCAACATAACCTAACCTAACCTAGCTTAACCTCCCCTTGGAGAAAAACAAAACCAAAACATCAAGTTGTAAAAATTTCAAGCAATGTATTTTTTTTAGAATTAAAAAATGTAAACCAACTTAACCTAATCTAACATAAGCTGCTTTTAAAGAAAAAATATCTATTTCTTTCAACTTTTGGAACAATTTTTGCAAAAATGTCGAACTTAAAACACTTAAACTAATCTAACATCACCAAACATAGCCCATTTGTTTGCTTTATGGAGGCAAATGTGTAATAACTTGCCTTGTTACCACCTTAAAGCACAATAATTCTTGTTAGATTAGGATGGGTTAGGTTTTTTCATTTGTAAAATTTCAAGAAAATAAATTGCTAGATATTTTTCCAATCTTGTTTTTATAGTTGTTTTCTCCAAGGTCAGGTTAGGCTAGGTTACGTTAGGTTATGTTGAATTTTTAATGTATTTCTTTGAATTGCTATGTTACCTAACTCAAAGCCCATTTTTAATGTTATTTTGCTCACAACCTGGAAAGTAAGCATTTGCACAGAAACTGAGTAGTGCCATCAGCTTAGTGACATTCATAAATATTGCATTGGAAATTAAAAATTTTTTTTTAATAAAACACAAAAGCACAAATTTAATGTCCTTTCCTCTGCAAATGCATGCCTTTCAATTGGGAGTGAAAAATAACACAAAAAAAAGAGTGTGGAGTAAGGAAATATAGCATGCAAATAATGTTCAAGATGTATGATAACCTTACCTAACATAGTTCAACTTCCCATACAAGAAATTAATGGTTTTTAAATTAAATTTTCGAGGCATTTTCTAAAATATTTTGAACTTAAAAAGCCTAACCTAAGCTAGCCTGAACCGTTCATTATTTTTTTTGTATAAAAATCATTAAATTAAATTTTTTTAAATCATTGACAAACCTAACCCCTTTGTATGCTTCATGGAGGTAAAATGTGTGTAAAACTTGTCTTGTGGTTACCTTAAACTGTGATAATACCTGGCTTTTTGGGTAATTTTTAAGCTCATGGTACTCTCTGGCCTCTTTGAATTTCTTTTTTAATGCAGTGTTTGTTAATGTGCTGATCATGATGCAACCACTCATTTCCTCTGCTGATCCATACTTTTCAATTGTGAGAAAAATAACATGGAAAAGGGGGCTTGGATTTGAGTAATATAGGATGAAAAATAATGTTCAGATAAAAAAAATGTAACAATACCTAACCTAACCTAGCCTAGACTTCCATGCAATAAATTATTATTTGTATGCCCAATTCCCCCCCCAAAAAAAAAAAATTTGCACTCAAACATTTTCAACTTAAAAAGTCTAACATAACCTAATCTAGCTTGAACCATTTTTGAAGACTTTTTTTCATTTACTAACTTACAACAAAAGCCTAGCCTGACGCAACTAGGCAAAACCTAGCTCCTTTGAATGATTCGTGGAGGTAAAATGGGTGTAAAACCTGTCTTGTGGTTATCTTAGACTGCAATAATATCTCTTTTTGTGCTACCTGGTGCACGTGATGAACCTCCATCTGCATGCTGCATGAGAGCATTGCACTTATTGCTTCACAAAGAACAATAACATGTTGAAAGTACTATATTTTCAGGAATGGAATCCTGTGCTGATAACATTTTCTGAGTTATAAATTTGCAGATCAGATCTACTTGCAGATCATTTGTGTTAATAAATATGAGAAATTCATAGAAATGCATACACCAGTTTGTGGACAAGAAGTTATTCTGATGATTTCTGATGTATTGGTAAATGACAAATTTTCATGATGGAAGCAGGCAAAGTTAAAGTACTTATATCTCAATAAGTGGTCAGTTCACTAACAAGACAGCAAATTCACTCAAATAGCACTCAAAATGCCAGGCGGCCCACTCTTTTTGCAAGTTTAAAATCGATGACAGTGCTTTCTTGAATCATGTTTAAAGCACATGAAGGAAATGTATTGCTGACACTTATTAGGAACTGATGTGTGTAACGTTAATTCACATTTCTAATGTCCTGATGTTTGTACACAAAATATAGCCCACTATTCTGAATAGCATGGGAAGTATGATGCCATATATCATGGCTAATTTATGGTCATACTGTTATGCAGCAGATTCCCTGCATTGTTACTTAGTTATTTGGGCTTTAGGGCAGAGACCATGTTGATCACATAGCTCCCTGCATTGTTGTTAACTGATATATCAGTATGTTTGCAAATTCACTTATGAGTGAATCCACACCATTCTCACTGGGGTATAAAAGCTACATTATAACATTGCTTCTACAATGCATATAACAGAAACTCATCTCGATTGTCCTACTTACTCAGGACACCATAGAAGTTAATGAAGCCAATGAAAACCATAGAAGTCAGTGAAAATGCTACTTCATCCCCTGTATTGTTAATGGAAACAAGTCTCATAAACCATATGCTATGTCCTTCACAGTGTTGCTCCATCCACCTCCAACTCCAACCCTGACCAAACTTCAGGAGCTCATCCATCTCCAAAGCAGTCTGTTGAAGAAGGTATGTATTGCAGCATAACTACTGTTACCGGAATTCCATGGTATCCATGTTGCCTTACAATCCATCCTTGCTGATCCATGTAGCAGATGTTTGACTTTCCTCAAGCTATCTGGATAACTGGGGAGTTGAAATCACATGTGAGTGATGATATAGATGAACTATTCCTGGATTCTTATGTTGCATCATTGCATGGCACAGTGACATACCGAATGGGGAGGGGGAATTGTGGGCAGTTTCCTCACCCCCCCCCCCTTCCTGATAGGATGTGGGGCCCCAAGAATCCGCCGAGCTTAGGAAAAAATGCGCTATGCTCCCTAAAAATTTCACTCGGTCCACCAAAAATCGCACCGGGGCTCAGAAAAATCACATTGGGGGCCCCCAAACGTAGCGCAGGGGCCCCGATAATGACGCTGGGGCCTCAAAAGTTTGCACCTGGGCCCCTGAAAATCACGTTGGGGCCGCAAACAAGTCGTGCCGGGATTCAAGAAAATCACGACGGGGGCCCCAAACGGTCGGGCCGGGGCCTCCTGAAAATCACGCCGAGACTGGGGTACTAATAATTATCACCCGGGCCCCTGAAAATCACGCCAGAGGCCTGACAGGTCCCTCCGGGGCTCTAAAAGTCTCGTTGAGATCACCCAACAAATGAAACCGGGTAAATGAAAAACAGTCCGGACACGGAAAATCAATCTGGGATCTCAACAATAGCTCCAAAAGCCCACAAAACTTGTTGGGTCCCCACAAACGTGTCGTAGCCACCGCAAGAGATCCCAACAAGTGACGACGGGGCCCCAAAAAATCGCACTTAGACAAAACAAATTCACGCCGCTTCTCTTGAAAATCTCACTGGGGCCAAAACGTCGTGCCGGAGTCCCACAAGTTGCAGCTGGCTTCCCAAGTACCAATATATACCCAGAATGTCACCTTGCGGACGGAAAAATTGCGTCAAGGATCCACAACATAAGAAGTCGTCGGACGCCGGAAAATAAACTTGTTTGGGCACCGGAAAAAAACGCACCGAGAGCCAGAAGAATCGTACCGGGTTCCAAAAATAGCCTGCATGGGGCTTCAGTGGCGCAACCAGGATTTCAGTTCGGGGGGCAGGGTTGGAGAGCGGGCCCCCTCGCAAGCGGGCCCCTCTCATGTTTTTTAAAAAGTCTGCGGAAAACATGCACTTACTTTTGAGCGGGCCCCTATGTTTGTAAAACTTCGCAGAAATAAAAGCACTTTTCCTTTACGTGCCCCTTCCTCCTAGAGAAATAATATGATATATGTATGCATGCAATATATACATGCATATTGGTTCAATGCGGGCCCCTGAATCAAAATGGGCCCCGGTTCAAGGCGGGCCCTGGTTAAAACGGGCCCCCAGATTTTCAGTTGGTTCAAAGGGCCCCTGATTCGAGCCACAGATCCGCTTCGCGGGCCCCTAGCCAGGGCTCTGAGTAGGGTGGCCCACTCCGAGCCAGGGGCCCGCTTTGCGGGCCCCTGGCTCGGAGCGGGCCCCCCAAAAATGTCGGGGGGCCATGGCCCCTTGGCCCCCCCTGGTTGCGCTACTGGGGGGCTTATAAAAATAGACTTCACCACAAAAACCACAAGGAGACTCCATCGAATCGACCAGAGCACCGGAAAATTAAGAATGGGTCCCGAAAGAAAATTATCCGAAGGGCCTTTCTACTCTCGATCGTGCAATCTGCGGAAAAAAAAACACGTTGAGCAGACGCAGTGGCGTACTAAAGGGAAAAATTCCCCTCCCTAACGTTAGGCACCAAGGAAATACTTTCACCCATAGTAATCACCGTTCAGGTCTGCTGTGCTCTGATGCTTCATCAATGCCGGTGTGTTTTAGCCTGCATCTGATCGCTGAAGTATTTTTATTTAAGCCGGTGTGTGTTTGTTGGTGTGTGGAGTGAGGAGGAGGGTAACAGTGACGGTGACGATAGATCCGAGCCCACTATGTGGCACTGCAGTCGCATGCTATTACTCAGAGTTGCTATGTTGGTGAGTTCGAGTCTCACCTGTCGCTACTCTTCGCCCGCGACCAATCGGCGTGAGAGATTGGCGACGCTATATGACACAACGGTCGACGTGTCGTAGAACCAATAACCAACCAAGAGTTGTTATGTTGACATGTACTGAGCTTTTAATTATGTGACTTCACCAGTTATTGGACGATTTTCCCCGTTGGTGAGGATGCTGAATAAACATAAACATACACATCGTCGAATAAAAAATCAGAATTTCTGAGATCTGAAAATATAGTGGGCTAAATCCGATGAGTTTTTTTTGTGGGGGGGGGAGGTGGGTCTAGTGCGTTGGCACTTCGGCCCCCCCCCCAATGGTTTTCAAAAATCGACACCCCTGGATGGTGACATTGTTCCCTGGTGTATCAGGATAGCAGATGGTGACATTATTATCCGGTCCATGAGTATAACAAGTGTTGACATTATTCCCTGGTCCATCAGGATAATAGGCGGTGACATTGTTCCGTAGTCCGTTAGCATAGCCGGTGGTGACACTGTTCCCTGGTCCATCACAAAGCTGAGTGATGATATTGTTCTCTGATCCGTCATGGTAACAGATGTTGACATTGCTTCCTAGTCTATCAGCGTAACGGGTGGCGACACTGTTCCCTGGTCAATCACAACGCTGAGTGGTGACATCGTTCCTTGGTCCGTCAGGGTAGCAGATGGTGGCATTGTTCCCTGGCCCGTCAGGGTAGCAGCTGGTGACACTGTTCCCTGGACCGTCAGCACAAAATGTGGTGACCCTGTTTCATGGCGCGTCAGACAGCGGGTGAAGAGAGACCACCATGGCGCCGACACCATCACCGGCACCGGCGCCTGCCGCCCCGGGACTGCGCCAGAGGACCAGCTCGTGCCACTCGCTGGACATCTCCCAGTTTGTGCGGCCAGACCTGCCCTCTCGCTGCGAGTGGTCGGTGGACGCCGACCCCAGCACCAGCCCACACTCCCGCTGTCCGGTGTAAGTGCCGACTCTACCATCAGCCCACACTTACTCTGTTCAGTGTAAGTACCGAACCTGCCATCAGTCCATACACCCACTGTCTGGTGTAAGTACCGACTTTATCATCAGTCAACACTCCCGCTGTCCAGTGTAAGTACCGACTTTACCATCAGTCCACACTCCCGCTGTCCAGTGTAAGTGCCGACTCTGCCATCAGCCTACATTTCCTATGTCTAGTGTAAGTGCCGATTCTACCATCAGCCCACACTCCCGCTGTCTGGTGTAAGTGCCGACTCTGCCACCAGTCCACACAATTTCTTTATTCAGAACGAGGTTGGTATTTTCATGTTGAACGGGCTTTAACCGAACTCCCATCACAATATTTTCCAAGTAACATTCATTTTTGTCCATAGACATAATTCATGTCCATAGATATCGTCACCAGCTGCCAGGAGGATCGGGCTTCAGTCGATGCACGGCATCTCTGCCGACAACAGCATGATGCCCGAAGGTGTGTGTGCGCCACGGGAGCTAGCTCAGCTAGGGTGGTCTGGGCAGGCAGGCGCCACTGTTAACACCAGCACTGCAAGCCTCTGAAAATCATCCGCCCCAGAAGGGGGTAGAGCGAAGTCCTCCTCCATCACATGTATATAAAACACTATGGAAGCTAGGAACATCAAATGTGCCGGGTGGCTGAAGGCTAAAGGGAACTATCTTATGCGCGAATTTGGTGACCCCCAGACCAAATCGTTCTTGTTCAAATGAGATCGAATGTGGAAACATTTGTCATATGTGCTATTGGCGTCATAGCTAATCTGCACGTTGATAGGAAGCATAGCACAGCCAGATATAGCCAACATAATTATACAGTTTACAGGAAAATAAAACAGAATCGTGCAAGTTTGACCTCAAGTGTGCCTTCCCGTCAATTTTCACACATCATCTAGCTCGGCAAGTTTGATTTTGTACGTCATTTACTTGCAAAATCTTTAACCGATTTCATAATTGTTTTTTCTAAATGACGCGCTAGGTTCCTTTTGAAGGTGGACAAGAATCACATGTGTCAGTTTCTTGGTTTGGAAGACATGTGCAAAAAAGCAGAGGGTGATGGATGGATTCCCCCTCTCTTCCAGTGCGCGTGCTAAAAACGTGAGTCCTTTCTGACGCCGGGCAACTTTCAATAAAACATCAGAACACTTGAAGTCAGGAGGAGAAAAGGTTGCGCGCCAGATATGCATGCGACGGGGCTGCGTCACTCAACCCCATGACCAGGCCTTCACCCTCATTTGTCCAGCGCCCCTAATGGCGCTGTATATCGCTGAATACCCCCCCCTCCCCACCCCACCACCACACACACGCACATTCTACTATACTTTACACTTGCACTATGGTGTATGAGCGACTGCATTCCCTTTAATTAGTACCATTGGCGTACACCGTAGGCTGCGAGTAAAACGAGGCACGCAAGCAAGCGCACCAAGTAACACGAACTGATGTGATACGTCCAACTAGCTAGGACAATGTACCGAGCCCAGTTGTCATGCCTGAATAACTGTATCGGCTTCCTGGACATTCGCTGTCGCGGACACCCGACTGTGAGAGACATTTCTGACGCAACAGTTGAACTGACTTCTGCAAACCCTCCAGCTATGCAAAAGTCACAGGCACGTTGTCACAACTTCTGCTTCTGGACCACATTCCTCTGATGAAACCATCAGAGTGCGACTGAATTAGCACATGTATATCTTGTCTTTCCTTAGCAGTGGCGGCAGCAAGAACTAGCGTGAAACCAAGTTGATAATATCATTATTTTGGCTGAAATTATCTTAGGCGTCTCTCCGTGCCTCCATCTCTCCGCATCTCCATGTTTCCGGGTCCCCGTATCTCTGTATCTCTACATCTCCGTATCTATCTCCCTCTTTCCCTCTTTCTATTTGTTCTCTCTCTCTCTCTCTCTCTCTCTCTCTCTCTCTCTCTCTCTCTCTCTCTCTCTCTCTCTCTCTCTCTATCTCTATCTCTATCTCTATCTCTATCTATATCTCTATCTCTATCTCTATCTCTATCTCTATCACTATCTCTATCTCTATCTCTATCTCTATCTCTATCTCTATCTCTATCTCTATCTCTATCTCTATATCTATCTCTATCTCTATCTCTATATCTATATCTATCTCTATCTCTATCTCTATCTCTATCTCTATCTCTATCTCTATCTCTATCTCTATATCTATCTCTATCTCTATCTCTATCTCTATCTCTATCTCTATCTCTATCTCTATCTCTATCTCTATCTCTATCTCTATCTCTATCTCTATCTCTATCTCTATCTCTATCTCTATCTCTATCTCTATCTCTATCTCTATCTCTATCTCTATCTCTATCTCTATCTCTATCTCTATCTCTATCTCTATCTCTATCTCTATCTCTATCTCTATCTCTATCTCTATCTCTATCTCTATCTCTATCTCTATCTCTATCTCTATCTCTATCTCTATCTCTATCTCTATCTCTATCTCTATCTCTATCTCTATCTCTATCTCTATCTCTATCTCTATCTCTATCTCTATCTCTATCTCTATCTCTATCTCTATCTCTATCTCTATCTCTATCTCTATCTCTATCTCTATCTCTATCTCTATCTCTATCTCTATCTCTATCTCTATCTCTATCTCTATCTCTATCTCTATCTCTATCTCTATCTCTATCTCTATCTCTATCTCTATCTCTATCTCTATCTCTATCTCTATCTCTATCTCTATCTCTATCTCTATCTCTATCTCTATCTCTATCTCTATCTCTATCTCTATCTCTATCTCTATCTCTATCTCTATCTCTATCTCTATCTCTATCTCTATCTCTATCTCTATCTCTATCTCTATCTCTATCTCTATCTCTATCTCTATCTCTATCTCTATCTCTATCTCTATCTCTATCTCTATCTCTATCTCTATCTCTATCTCTATCTCTATCTCTATCTCTATCTCTATCTCTATCTCTATCTCTATCTCTATCTCTATCTCTATCTCTATCTCTATCTCTATCTCTATCTCTATCTCTATCTCTATCTCTATCTCTATCTCTATCTCTATCTCTATCTCTATCTCTATCTCTATCTCTATCTCTATCTCTATCTCTATCTCTATCTCTATCTCTATCTCTATCTCTATCTCTATCTCTATCTCTATCTCTATCTCTATCTCTATCTCTATCTCTATCTCTATCTCTATCTCTATCTCTATCTCTATCTCTATCTCTATCTCTATCTCTATCTCTATCTCTATCTCTATCTCTATCTCTATCTCTATCTCTATCTCTATCTCTATCTCTATCTCTATCTCATCTCTATCTCTATCTCTATCTCTATCTCTATCTCTATCTCTATCTCTATCTCTATCTCTATCTCTATCTCTCTCTCTCTCTCTCTCTCTCTCTCTCTCTCTCTCTCTCTCTCTCTCTCTCTCTCTCTCTCTCTCTCTCTCTCTCTCTCTCTCTCTCTCTCTCTATTCTGATGTGTCTATATATATATATATATATATATAGATATATATATATATATATATATATATATATCTACATATATATATATATATATATACATATATATATATATATATATATATATATATATATATATACATATATATATATATATATATATATATATGTATACATATATATATATATATATATATATATATATATATATATATATATATATATATATATATATATATCTACCTACATATATATGCTGTACTGTTTTCCCACAAGTGGAGCTCTTCATGTATTTCGGTGCATCGGCTCTCCCCCCCTCACCGGTCTTTATCCACAACCGTTAGTCCTGTGGGAGTATGCACACTGGATGAAACGATGATTTTGGTGATAACTCTCTTATATGTCACCATTTGCACTTACTGCGGTCATCTGTCACTCACAAGCACACATTCAAGAAGCCACTGCATTTATTGCTCCTGGTGGCCCTCCATCACTGTCCGGCCCTATTGACATCTCCGGGAGGGGAAATGGAGGGGATAGCCGTTCTGGTAACCTATCTTGTTACTCGCAATGACCATCACCTATCACCTAACTCCTCCATTCGATTGAGGTCACACCCTATTGACGTCGACTGAGGAAATGCTTGGTGCTTGTTGGCTCCAAGCAATCATTTGAAGACCATTTGAGAGACATGTCAAGAGGTCCACGCTCGTCTTTTGGGGTACCATATGCTACATGCTCGAGCTTAGGTTTTGTACCGTCGGACACGTCTAGCGGGACCTCGGGCGCACGGACTCCACTCTCCACCACTTTGTCGAGATCACGTGTTTATACAGAGTGGTAGCTGGCCTCACGAGCCGCTACTCCATCTCATGGAGGTTATTCAATACTATAAATAGACTGGGGTCGGTGCTCAACCCATTGCAGCCTGCTCCGTGTCACTCGCCAACAGGGGCTCGACTACACGGCATGTTGAGAACCGCGACAGCAGGTGCGGTGGCAGGTTTTCCGACAGTGGGAACGCAAAAATATTCGGTGAATGCTTGCACATATATCACTAGATGAGTAAGGAGCAGGCTGCCTAACCATATGCGTATCGAGATTACTATTTCCTTGCTGGGGCTTATTGAGCCGATTGAGTTTATAGTTCGCCGGCACCAGAGTTTATGCATGGGTGCAACTGTATATTTTGGGGAATGCAAGTACATAGTCCACTAGGAAAGCATATACCCCGAACTGCCACGGCACACCCATGGCCTAAGCCATGGCCATAAACCATGGTGCAATGATGACCTCTAAACGAACGCTAACGGGAATTAAAACAACGGAAAGCTGTACAAGGTATTTCAGGAAACAAACGTTATGTATGTTTACCGTGATGAATATATACGATGTGTTCACCAAACCAGCTGAAATCACACAATTCCTCCCATGAGAACGATCTTACTCAGCGAAGTTTAAGCTTTCGAGTGTCCGAAAGTGCGGTTGTCCCCCAGATAATACAAGCATGTAAGCGATAACAATTTCTGTTACAAGCAGAACAATATAAGCGTATCTTCCTTGTGGTGGCCATATTTGGTACATCTGCAGTTGTCTGCTTAGTTTGGCTATCTGCGTGGTTGTTTCATTTCGGAAAATAGAACGAGGGTGCTGTTGTAAAGAAAAAGCCTGTGTCCTATCCGGATATCAGTTTTTTTTCAGACAGTGGTGCCTCTTTTCATGTGCGGATGTTGTACACCTCATTTTCCATTTTCCTGTTCTATTAACACTGGAAAGATCAATGACCAGGTCATTGATCTTTTTTTACATGGTCGTAAGCACGTTAGTTGAGCCGGTCGTCAGCCTACCACTTCCGACATTGGGCAATTGGGAACTGTACGGACTGTTGGGAAACTAACCTCACTATCAGTGAGGTAGTTTCCGATAATTCGCGATTTCGGCGAAAAACGACCGGACATGTTTCCTCTTATGATGCCACAGCTAAGCTCCTGACACATCTCCAAATGTTTGACGTCGTAAGGTCTGCAAAGGATACTCCATTAGCTATGCAAAGTGGGGGTCTCCTGATCACACGACACCTCTAAATGTTTTACGTTGTAATGTCGGCAAAGGATACCCCATAAGCTATGCAAAGTGGGGGTGTCCTGATCACACGACACCTCCAAATGTTTTACGTCGTAATGTCGGCAAAGGATACCCTATTAGCTATGCAAAGTGGGGGTGTCCTGATCACACGACACCTCCAAATGTTTTACGTCGTAATGTCGGCAAAGGATACCCTATTAGCTATGCAAAGTGGGGGTGTCCTGATCACACGACACCTCCAAATGTTTTACGTCGTAATGTCGGCAAAGGATACCCTATTAGCTATGCAAAGTGGGGTGTCCTGATCACACGACACCTCCAAATGTTTTACGTCGTAATGTCGGCAAAGGATACCCTATTAGCTATGCAAAGTGGGGGTGTCCTGATCACACGACACCTCCAAATGTTTTACGTCGTAATGTCGGCAAAGGATACCCTATTAGCTATGCAAAGTGGGGGTGTCCTGATCACACGACACCTCCAAATGTTTTACGTCGTAATGTCGGCAAAGGATACCCTATTAGCTATGCAAAGTGGGGGTGTCCTGATCACACGACACCTCTAAATGTTTTACGTCGTAATGTCGGCAAAGGATACGCTATTAGCTATGCAAAGTGGGGGTGTCCTGATCACACGACACCTCCAAATGTTTTACGTCGTAATGTCGGCAAAGGATACCCTATTAGCTATGCAAAGTGGGGGTGTCCTGATCACACGACACCTCCAAATGTTTTACGTCGTAATGTCGGCAAAGGATACCCTATTAGCTATGCCAAGTGGCGGCGTGCTGACACGCGTCATTTTTTTGTGGTTGCACAACACTTCTGGGTTTCACTAACCCCATGCCCAGCGGAGGGTTAATAACTCCATGCCGCTTATTAAGTGATGCTTATTTGGTCCATATCACAGAGCTATGAACACAGCTGCAGCACTCGGTTCTGAGCGCTACAGCGGGCTAATTATGTTGAAGTTGACCTATGGTATGTGTGCAGCTGGGTAGGAGGGCGGGCACTCCCGGTCGCCGGATCAGTAGTGATGGACTGCTCACATGATGTACATCGTTGTAGTGCTGAAATAAATAGGTCAATAGAACTCAAGGAAAATGCCAAAGCCTTGTAGTCTTGCATGAGTTGCAACGCTGCTTGTGACATCAAGACAACATGATGCACTTATGGGACTTCCAGGATCCACGGCTGCTGATTCGCATCCAAATCAGCCGGCATTGGACTTCTCTTGTCGAAGAATGCCACAGGATCTTTACCGTGCGGAAATTATGTTGTCCACACCGCCTGTCGCGCTGGCTACCGCGTGTTAGTTATTAGCAGTGGGTTAGTAACAGCATACTTTCATGCAGGATTGTGTGTGAGGTTAGTACGATGTTTTGCAATTCGGCTTATCTATGTCAGTTTTACTTCTGGATAGCCATATTACGTTACGAATTGTAAGGCCAATCGGCTCATCTACGTCTGATGGCACCTCTGGGTAATACAAAAAACTTTTTATGTTGTGCTAACTTGTAAGGCAAGTCGGCTCATCTACGTCCGACGGCACCGCTAGGTAGCCACTTATTTCGAACTGGAAAGTGAATCGGCTGATGCACGTGCGATGCCATTCGTGGATGACTATTCCTATTCCGTTTTTTCATACGTTTTGTTGGTTTCTAACTGTTTGCTCAGTGTTGGTGAAACGGTAACAAAGATGATGCGGCTGTATTCTAAGACGGGCTGTATTATTGACTTGTAGAGTCCCAGCAGTGTTTTCCTGTATCCGCCTCAGGCTGTGTCTGTAAGTGCACGGAGTATGTTGACGCGCTTCGCACATCTCATCGAGATGGCAGCGATATGTGTGTTGAAGCTAAGGTTTTGGTCTAAGTGTATTCCTAATAACTTGATACTTTTGACTTGTTCGATGACTTTGCCGTTAATGTGAAGAAAAGTTGTGGGGGTGAGGCGGTGACGACTATGTGTGATTGTAGTCGAGTTTCTGCGGACAGTGTGAAGCCCCAAGTATTGCACCACTTTGCAATGTGGTCCAGAGAGGTTTGAATGGTTTTCTCGCCTTTTAGGAAGCATTGTGTTGTTGCTAAAATGGCCCCTCTTCAATTTGTCGTCCTCGAAAAGTGAATATTGAAGTGATGTGTCGGTGTGATCAGCAAGTATGTCGTTAATCATGATGAGGAAGAAACTGGGAGAGAGCACGCTCTCCTGTGCCAGGCCATGATCCTGAGATGCAATGCTTGATGTGACGCTACTGCATCTGACCTTAAGGGTCCTATCTCTGAGGAAGTTGAGAATGAAGCGTGTCATGTGTCAGCGCAGGCCTATCTTGTGCAGTATGTTTGTTACTGAGAACTTGCGTACTCGGTCTAATGCGGCAGTGATGTCTAAGTATGCAGATATCGTTGTGCGTTTGATACGTACCCCACTTTTTATGTCGTGCATTAGCAACACAAGATTATCTGTGGTTTATTTTTGCCGCTGGAAATCGCACTGAAATTCGTCGAGAAGGTTTGTGCGTTCGAGAAAATGTCGCAATCGTGTGTTAACCATACGATCTACCAGATTACTAGCGCAGCTAGTAAATGAGATAGGTCTTTCAATCGTTCCTCCCTTTTGGGGTGGAACGATATATGTGCGGTTTTGGTAATTTGATGGCTACACTTTCCCGCCATGCTGCGGGAAATGTGTTATTTAGGTACAGATCGTTAATGGCCGCTAGTAAGTACGTCAGATAATTTTTCCTGAGATGTTTGGACAACTGGTAATGAATGTCGTCCGGTAGAACCGACGTGTTTCCACACTTCCTGACGGCAAGGTTCAGTTCGCGCATCGTGCATGTCTCGTTGTAGTCTTCTATGTTGTCAGAGTTGAAATTTGTACTGGAGGGAAGGGCATCCAGAGAGTTTACTATGGTGGTACGTAGCGCTGTTGCCTGAGATGCTGGCGTAGTATAGTTTAAAGTGGTCCACGACTTGTTGTGGGTCGGTAATGCGCTGTCCTTTCATCGTCAGCAGGCGAAGTGGTCTGGTGGTAGACGTTTCAGGTTGAAGCGCTCCATCAGTTCCCAGATTCTGCCGATAGGGGCTAACCTATTGAATTGTGACGCGAAAGACTGCCAAGAATTTTGGCGTGCTCTTGGAAATGTGGTCTGAGATAAACTGGTTGCTTTCGCGGCCTCTGGTGTCCATCTGATTGCTTCGCCCGGAGGGATGGTTAGCATTAAGGTCTCGCATAATGAGAACTGGCGGAGCCTGAAGCAGCAAGTCGCTCAGCTCATGTTAGGTGGGGTTGTAGCTAACGGCGAGATACATAGTGAGATGACAGTGGTTTGGCGATGGGCGATTTTGAGGCTGACTGCTACGCAGTTCGGGGGAATTTAACTTTACTCGACGATTAGTTATGCTGTTGGTGATGAATATGGTTGCGCCCCATTTCGGAGTTGGACCGTTTAGGTTGTCGACATGCCAAGGGTAGCCTGAAATACTGCTACGAATAGGGTTTGAGTGTGGAAAATAAGTTTCTTGGAGCGTGGCTAATAATGTTTTTTTTGTTGCTGTAGGAATTCTGATTCATTCAGAATTCCTGAATCCCCATTCATTTTACCGGAGTACCGCCGGTATTTCACTGCGGGAAGAGACCCATTGCCGAACGTGATTAGTGTCCTCTGGTGTTCTTACACCGGGATGGTGTCAGTGTCGTTTTGGGGGAAAGTTGGATCCGGTGGATGGTGAGGATGGTATGTGTTGAGTCAGACAGGACTAGTTGCCGAGCTCTGGTGGTACGATCTCTGGAGGAGGGGGGGGGGGTGAGAAAGAACTTTGGGTCGACAGGAGCGGGTTTTGTGCCTGGAAGGTGAAATACGTTCGATAGGGATTGGTTTGGCTGGGATGGTGGATTCGGTCTGGATGGACTTAGCAGGTGTGGTGGGCTCGGTCTGGATGGACTGGGCAGGCGTAGTGGGCTCGGTTTGGAAAGACTTGGCAGGCGTAGTGGGCTCGGTCTGGAGGGACTGGGCAGGTGTGGTGGGCTCAGTCTGGAGGGACTTGGCAGGTGTGGTGGGCTTTGTCTGGAGGGACTTGACAGGCGTAGTGGGCTCGGTCTGGAGGGACTGGGCAGGTGTGGTGGGCTCGGTCTGGATAGACTGGGCAGGTGTGGTGGGCTCGGTCTGGGTCGTGGCATCAGACGAAGTTTTGGGACAACAGTCGGTGCCGTGAGGCTGAGACTTGTCGTTGTTTCCGGGGTTATGTTGTGCCTGCTGAGCGGGCCACGGTAGTCGGTGTCGTGCCGCTGAGATGCCAGTCAATGTCTGGTAAGGATGCTCAAATACTGGTGATATGACGAAGTGCAGTCAGGAAATCTCCACTTTGGCTGTTGTCTGACTGGCTGGTGATACGACGAAGTGCAGTCAGTAAATCTCCATTTTGGCCCTTGTCTGACAATGGTTTATGAGCTAGCTGGTGATATGACTGAGTGTAGTCAGTAAATCTCCACTTTGGCCGTTGTCCGACGATGCTTTATGAACTGGCTGGTGATATGACCGAGTGCAGTCAGTAAATCACTACTTCAGCTGTTGTCTGACTGGCTTGTGATATATGACCGTGTGCAGTCAGTAAATATCCACTTTAGCTACTGTCTGACTGGCTGGTGACATCACGGAGTTCAATCAGTAAATCTCCACTTTGGCTGTTGTCCAGCTGGTAATATGACTGAGTGCAGTCAGTTTGTAGCTCCGTCAGGGAGGAGCGCGGCAGCTGGCTGTTTCTGGTTGTGCTCTAAGATCACCACTTGCATCCACTACACGATCGGGCAGCGTTGAAGCTCGCATCTGTAACACGACCTGGCACGGCTCAAGGTCGCATCATATAAACAGCCATATGGGATGTCGGTCAGCAGCGGTGATTTTCCACCGCCGCATTCCACTTAGGCTCCATGTACACGATGTATCTGTGTGCGTATGCTACTCGTAACACACATTCGCACATGTAAGAAGGCCTGTTTATGAAGATAATAGCCAACTATAGATTAGCTGTCAAGGTGTCGGAACACGTCAGCCTGCATCAAGCCCTGATATGTGCCAGGGGAGCTTGACTCGTGTGTGTGTATATATATATATATATATATATATATATATATATATATATATATATATATATATATATATATATAAATATATATATATATATATATATATATATATATATATATATATATATATATATATGTGTGTGTGTGTGTGTGTGTGTGTTTGTGTGTGTGTCTGTGTGTGTATGTGTGTGTGTGTATATGTGTGTGAGGGTGTGTGCATGTGTGTGTGTGTGTGTGTGTGTGTGTGTGTGTGTGTGTGTGTGTGTGTGTGTGTGTGTGTGTGTCTGTGTCTGTGTCTGTGTCTGTGTCTGTGTCTGTGTCTGTGTCTGTGTCTGTGTGTGTGTCTGTGTGTGTGTCTGTGTCTGTGTTTTGTGTGTGTGTGTGTGTGTGTGTGTGTGTGTGTGTGTGTGTGTGTGTGTGTGTGTGTGTGTGTGTGTGTCTGTGTGTGTATGCTGGAGCAGACGTGCCGTTAGAGTTTGACTCCTGTGTATATGTGGCACATGTCATTACAGACGGGATGAGCTGGGGGTGATGCCGGACATACTGCACCAAATCGGCCGGACCCCGCTGATTCGACTCAACAAGATCCCGCAGTCGCTCGGACTCAAGTGTGAAATGCGTGAGTGCTCGATATGGCCGAGAGGAACTGGGCAGCGATATGCAGACGGGACGACGCTTTTTTTCCGTTGCTGTCTGACACACATTTTCCGAATAACTGAAGTGAGACAAATAATGTTGTGAGAATCGCACAGGACAAAGGGAAAGCTTTGTCGTGAATGGAGATAAAATGGCAAAGTAATGTTCTCCTGAATACTAAGCCTAACCAAGGTATTTTAAATTAATTGCACGGGAAAGCGCTTATAAACGGTAACATCGTTCGGTTTGCTGATATTTTCGTCGCTTGTTTGCATGAATGCAACTTGATTTGTTTATCGTGCAATTTTATTGTCTTTATCGAGCCAGTTTATTGTCAACATTATTGTGTCAGTTTATTGTCGACATTATCGAGCCAGTTTATTGTTGACATTATCGAGCCATTTTATTGTCGACATTATCGAGCCAGTTTATTGTCGACATTATCGAGCCAGTTTATTGTCAAAATTATGGTGTCAGTTTATTGTCGACGTTATCGAGCCAGCTTATTGTCGACATTATCGAGCCAGTTTATTGTCGACATTATCGAGCCAGTTTATTGTCGACATTAACGTGCCAGCTTATTGTAGACATTATCGAGCCAGTTTATTGTCGACATTATCGTGCTAGTTTTTTGTCGAGATTATCGTGTCAGTTTATTGTCGACATTATCATGCCAGTTTATCGTCGAGATTATCGAGCCAGTTTATTGTAGCCACTATTGTGATAGTTTATTGTCTACATTATCGGGCCAGTTTATTGTCGACATTAACGTGCCAGTTTATTGTCTACATTATCATGCCAGTTTATCGTCGAGATTATCGTGTCAGTTTATTGTCGACATTATCGAGCCAGTTTAATGTAGCCACTATTGTGATAGTTTATTGTCGACATTATATAGCCAGTTTATTGTCGACATTATCGTTTCCGCTATCTAACCGTCCCAGGCCGACAGTGGCAGCAGATTCAGATTTGCCTTCGGAAGCAGGTTTTTGGGGGGATTTTCGCTAGTGATATTTCTAGAGATATTCATATTTGTGTGATCTTTCTGTTGTTCTTAGCGAAATCACAATTTCTCTGTCTGTATTCAATGCATGAAAATAATGTACGTCAAGTTGATTTCATTGAGCACAATTCCCACATCAATCCTTTGATAAGCACATTACACAGCCCAAGTGTTGTTGATTCCCTTTGATAACCACATCAGCCCATAACCACACAAGCCCATGTGGTGCCGATGTTTTGGTTTAAAATTCAGAATGTTTATTTAAGTTAGCCTGCCGCGTTTGTGGCACTAAAAATGATGCCACAGCTCACATAATGATATAATAAAACAATAGCCGACCCCGTCCCCTATAACAGCTGACCCCTGTCTCTCATAACAGCTCACCCATGTCTCCTATAACAGCTGACCTCCTGAGCTGTGTTGCAGTGGTCAAATGCGAGTTCTTTAATGCTGGGGGCAGCGTCAAGGACCGCATAGCGCTGCGCATGGTGCAGGATGCTGAAACGGAGGGTCTGCTCAAGCCTGGCGCTACTCTTATTGAGCCCACTTCCGGAAACACAGGTATGGAGCCAACCTACAGTACCGCAGGCATGCTCTCAACTTCCTGCAACAGGGGTAGGGGCCCACTGGCACACGAAATGAAACTAAACTCCAGTGGCATAAGAGCGACTGGGACAGTTACGTTAGTCACGACCGGCGCTGAACAATTTCGATCCCATAGGCTGAGTTTGATTTGAGTTTGAGTGTGATGAGTTTGATAACATGCTCCCCGATCGGTGTAACAGTCTACGCAGACGAGCGTCGCCACACCTGAACACCTGGTCACCTGCACACCTGGACACCTCAACACCTGAACTCTTTGACACCTCAACACATGAACACCTAGGCACCTCAAAACCTGAACAACTGGACACATGAACATCTGGACACCTCAACACCTGAACACCTGGACACCTCAGCACAAGAACACCTGGACACCTCAACACATAACACATAGACACCTCAACACCTGAACACCTGGACACCTCAACAACTGAACACCTGGACACCTCAACACATAGATATCTGGACACCTCAACACATGAACACTTGGATACCTCAACACATGAACACCTGAACACCTGAACACCTGAACACCTCGACACCTGAACACCTGAACATCTCAACACCTCAACACCTCAACACCTAAACATCTGAACACATCAACACCTGAACACCTGCACACCTCAACACCTGTACACCTGGACACCTCAGTACCTGGATACCTGGACACCTCTACACATGAATACCTGGACACCTCAACACCTGAACACTTGGACGCCCCGCTGCCCAGATGTTTTTTGTAGATCGATAACGATAGATTTTTCAAGAAAACAATCTGAACATACAGTGTATCTTTACAAGCTTGAATATGGAATCAATTCGGTTTTGGGTGGCAATACTGCCATATACCGACTGAAGAACGAATAACCTAATCTCAGATAAACATGGTGATTTCGGTGGATGACTTTTGGAGAGAGCTGATGTTTTGTCCGCATCGGGCACTGCTCCGCATTTTCAACCTGAGTCAGAATATTGGTTGAGGATATAATGCACAATGATTGATCGACGATACACTACAAGAGCCAGGATTGCTCATCCAGATAGTCCTCATAAGTCGACATCACCTAAGGGGATCGTTAAACCATAAAGCTTCACTGTGAGTTTGTGTTGTGATTGCGGACGGTGGAGGTGGTCAACGCAAAGTTTGTCAGGTAGGATTGATACAGACAGTTCGAGGCGCCATTGGGGGTGGGGGGGGGAGGGGCGACTGGACGAGCCAGGGCATGAGGCTGGCACTGGGACAAGAGACTGGGGCAAGAGTGAAAAGACTGGAGCTCTCTTGCTGCAGGCACGTGATCGGGTACTTGGGGACCGACCGCAGATCTCTTGACAGCCCGTATAGACTTATCGCGTACAATAATCGCGTAACTGCAGATACCGCACGAATAAGTAGAACTTAATTCAACAATTCGATACAGTGCATACCAATTTGGGATGCGTGTTCAGCATTTTGAAGAGGAACCCGATAGCGCAAATAGTGCCTCCGATTTCGGCATACATGCATTGAAGAGAAGAAAATAAACCAATCCTCTGCAGCCGAAATTGGCTGCAAGCTTATCGACAGCAGGCCCGTCCACTGCGTGTGGTGTGCGTATCTCGGACTGCGTCGTGTTTATGCCAAATTGTCGCATAAGTACACGAGCCACGCTGTGTTCCGGCCTCTTTTATCTCGCCGCCATCGCGCCCAGTTTAAGTCGTATACAACCGCTCAGTTCCACGTACGCCGAAAGCTGACACTGCCCGGCTTCGGGGATGCGAGTCACGTGATGGCATGACGTAACATGTGCCACGCAGCCTGTGCCTGAGCCAGATGTAACTGGAGAGATATCCGTCAAGGTTAATCAGCGCTGGACCCCTGCCGACGTTGTAACGCCATAGAACGCTTCGTTTGAGCAAGATGTGTGCGCACTTCAAGCACAATGTTGTGGTGAAAACTGATAGAAATAAGAATGGAAAAATTACTTATTGGCTTCACCACGATAGGAAAACATATGGCGTGCTATCTTCTGTGATATAAATAAACAATGTTTTACCACGTATATAAAAATAATGTGTGATACAAGAGAATTGACTTAAATCACAGAAAACATGCATTGCCACCTTTCTTACCGTGGTGAAACAGATCTCAGGTCTAAATATGAGTGAAGAAATTGGGACTCGAAACCCTGTAAAAAAGTATTTGTTTTGAAAAGCGTGACGGTCGGGCCATACCGGGCCGGGCCGCTCAGAGGGACTCCTGTGCCATATGCACGAGATTAGACTCACTTGGACTTCGCCCTCGCTCACAATAAGCTTCTTTCTTTCAACTGCCAGTTGATGAGATACGATTGTTTTCGATTGCGTTGCAGTGATCGGCAATGCTAGTGGTCTTCTCCATGCAGCCGTTTTTCATCGCCACCATGACATTTCGCTGCTCACTTAATAATCCTGGCTTCATCATTTTCAGTTTTAGTCACTCTCGCCCCTGGGCCGATGCTGTGTTGTTGGCTTAATTCCCGGTAGATTGCAACATTCTAGACATGGCATATATGTGATCCCGCTTCCCTTGTTCATGCGTGCGATAATATATTTCGACTTTCACCAACTTAGTGAGGTAAAATTCGATGGGCCTGCTGAAATTGATTTGGAAAGGGATGGTGCGTGCAGTGCTTATGTAATATGCACATGAACCTCGATGCCTATTCATGTTGCGGAACCTAGCATGGATCCTCAGAATGAGGAATGCGCGATACGCAACCAGGGAGCGAGTGCTATATGTGTTGATTCTGAATGAAGCATAAGTGATTCTAATTTAGCATGTAGATGGCCGGAGGCCGAAAGCTTAACATGGTATGTTTGGCATGTTTTCTATTTAAGAAAATCAAAACAAACTGAAGCGTGTTCCTGACCATTGCCTTAACGCCATCACCGAAGATGACAGACGTGACCATGATAATTATTATCCGTCGTTTGCATTCTTTGACATACTTGGAGACCGCCCAAACTGTATGTCGGCGACCTCTGGCATTGTGCACGTCAAAAAGAGATTCAAGTTCTCTGGCTGCCATAATTGAAGCCTAGATTGGCGTTGTTTACGAATTACGAGATATGTGCATTTGTCCATGAAACACATTTTCATTTGATTTGATTTTCATCCATTTTATTTTACACCTTACATTTTCCGTGTGTCACAGTGATGGACGGCTGTGTTGTGTGTCGCAGTGATGGACGACTGTGTTGTGTGTCACAGTGATGGACGGCTGTGCTGTGTGTCACAGTGATGGACGGCTGTGTTGTGTGTCACAGTGATGGACGACTGTGTTGTGTGTCACAGTGCTGGACGGCTGTGTTGTGTTCCACAGTGATGGACGGCTGTGTTGTGTGTCACAGTGATGGACGACTGTGTTGTGTGTCACAGTGATGGACGACTGTGTTGTGTGTCACAGTGATGGACGACTGTGTTGTGTGTCACAGTGATGGACGGGTGTGTTGTGTTCCACAGTGATGGACGGCTGTGTTCTGTATCACAGTGATGGACGGGTGTGTTGTGTGTCACAGTGATGGACGGCTGTGTTGTGTGTCACAGTGATGGACGGGTGTGTTGTGTGTCACAGTGATGGACGGCTGTGTTGTGTGTCACAGTGATAGACGGCTGTGTTGTGTGTCACAGTGATGGACGACTGTGTTGTGTGTCACAGTGATGGACGGGTGTGTTGTGTGTCACAGTGATGGACGACTGTGTTGTGTGTCACAGTGATGGACGGCTGTGTTCTGTGTCACAGTGATGGACGGCTGTGTTCTGTGTCACAGTGATGGACGGCTGTGTTGTGTGTCACAGTGATGGACGGCTGTGTTGTGTTCCACAGTGATGGACGGGTGTGTTGTGTGTCACAGTGATGGACGACTGTGTTGTGTGTCACAGTGATGGACGACTGTGTTGTGTGTCACAGTGATGGACGGCTGTGTTTTGTGTCACAGTGATGGACGGCTGTGTTGTGTATCACAGTGATGGACGGGTGTGTTGTGTGTCACAGTGATGGACGGCTGTGTTGTGTGTCACAGTGATGGACGGCTGTGTTGTGTGTCACAGTGATGGACGACTGTGTTGTGTGTCACAGTGCTGGACGGCTGTGTTGTGTTCCACAGTGATGGACGGCTGTGTTGTGTGTCACAGTGATGGACGACTGTGTTGTGTGTCACAGTGATGGACGACTGTGTTGTGTGTCACAGTGATGGACGACTGTGTTGTGTGTCACAGTGCTGGACGGCTGTGTTGTGTGTCTCAGTGATGGACGGCTGTGTTGTGTGTCACAGTGATGGACGGGTGTGTTGTGTTCCACAGTGATGGACGGCTGTGTTGTGTGTCACAGTGATGGACGACTGTGTTGTGTGTCACAGTGCTGGACGGCTATGCTGTGTGTCACAGTGATGGACGGGTGTGTTGTGTGTCACAGTGATGGACGGGTGTGTTGTGTGTCACAGTGATGGACGGCTGTGTTGTGTGTCACAGTGATGGACGACTGTGTTGTGTGTCACAGTGCTGGACGGCTATGCTGTGTGTCACAGTGATGGACGGGTGTGTTGTGTGTCACAGTGATGGACGGGTGTGTTGTGTGCCCATGTCTAATGAGGGTCACCGGCGGCGTGGCTGTGTCGCTCAGGGATTGGACTGTGCTGCTCAGGGACTGGACTGTGTCGCTCAGGGATTGGACTATGTTGCTCAGGAATTGGACTGTGTCGCTCAGGGATTGGACTGTGTCGCTCAGGGATTGGACTGTGTCGCTCAGGAATTGTACTATGTTGCTCAGGGATTGGACTGTGTCGCTCAGGGATTGGATTGTGTCGCTCAGGGATTGGACTGTGGTGTTCAGGGGTTGGACTGTGTCGCTCAGGGATTGGACTGTGCCGCTCAGGGATTGGACTGTGTCGCTCAGGGATTGGACTGTGCCGCTCAGGAATTGGACTGTGTCGCTCAGGGATTGGACTGTGCCGCTCAGGGATTGGACTGTGTCGCTCAGGGATTGGACTGTGTCGCTCAGGAATTGGACTGTGCCGCTCAGGAATTGGACTGTGCCGCTCAGAGATTGGACTGTGTCACTCAGGGATTGGACTGGCTCTGGTTGCCGCCGTCAAGGGTTACCGCGCCATCATCGTCATGCCGGAGAAAATGTCCAACGAGAAGGTGGCCATACTACGTGCGCTCGGCGCCGAGATCGTGAGGACGCCAACCTCGGCGTCCTGGGACTCGCCGGATAGTCACATCTCCGTAGCGCAGCGATTGCAGGTCAGCGCACGTGGGGACTCCCGTCCCGCCACTCAGTGACTCCTCCCGGGACTCCACCGAGTCTCATCGCTTAACATCGCTTGACACATCGCTTGTCTCATTGCTTGACACTGTTCCAAAGCTCATAACTCCTGATTTGAAGCCGTATCTAAAAAAGAATATGTTTTTGTGACATGCGATTAACACATTTTGATGTTCTCCATAGAGTTGGCTGCCGATGATTTTCCCAAAGTAAATCTCCCGGGACAGAATCGAAAACCAGATCCACGGTGTCCTCTTTCTCCAGATGCAGACATACACTCGACAATTTGTTCATGACATGCTCGATATTGCATTTACCACAGACTGATTTGATACCAGTCTGAGCCTGTTACGCTGGTGTGATCGCCAACATTTACACGAACAGGCTAGCTGGTGAGAGCTCAACGGAGCACCTCGTTGAGCGACCAGCCAGGCCACTCAGAGGGATGGAGCTTTTTAGCTATGTTCCCGGAACCAATCCACTCTGGTCTCCCAGAACACATATTTCTGTTACAGAAGTGCAATGCCAGTGACATGCTTAGTAAAGGGTCACTTCTTAATTGTATATGTGAAGACGGTTGCGTTTTAACTTCATTATTCATCAATTCTATCCAGAACAATAAACATGTTTCCAAAAGTAAACATACTTTAATTTCGGTAAATATGCAAAGGTATCAAAGCAACAAACCGCTTTAATATGATTATGTACATTTCCGTGTGTGATCTTGGTGGAGAGCTGGTGACCGACTGAACCCTCGCGGTGCCGAAGAATTTCCCACCCGCCGCTGTTCGGCGGGTACATTTCGGCACGCACTTCCACACCGCTTTTGTTCTAAGCAAACTAGAGAGACGAAGTAAGCGGCACGGTGTAGCTACATCCTGGAACTGTACCTTGCAGTTACTTGCAAGGTTTTTCTTCATATCGCTTGGTTGGCCTTCCGGGTCAGGTTAAATAGGTCGACGTGGAGGTTTAATCAAATTCCTTTCTTTTCCGTCATTTTCGGACACTGGTCGCAAACCGATTGCGATTTCATGCTTCAATATTGATGGTATGCAAATTAATGACGTAATCTAACACACGTCACACAAACAAAGGTCAAGGTCTTCGCTTCTGTCAAGTCGAATATCTAGACATATGTCATGAATTGTTGAAGATGACAATTTTCAACACAAATGGCATCCAGGAAATAATGTGTTTCATGAAACAAAAACTAACACGAAATTACCATCAGGGATAATTTTCCTTTAAAATCCATTTTTAATCTAAAATTTCAGGAAAAAAAATATTCCTTATTTCCACATGATATTTGGGATCCCTTTTCAAATCAGAAGTTCAATCAACGTATAAAATTACCTGGCTTGCCCATTTTTACCTCGCAAAAGTCGGTATTCGGCCTCTAGAAAGCCTGGGGTATGCGTACCTTCGGGACGTTCCATGTCATATCTCAGTGACCCGATATGATATTGACTTCAAACCTGGGAAGTTCTGAGAGTAGAACACTTATCACTACACGTATTCCGTTTTTCCGAGAGAAAATTGAATCGTTACAACGTTAGGGGCAGCAATGTTTTTTTTTTAGTTTAAGCCTCCATTCTTCCTGGGGACCTGGCCTGAGATCACTCGTCCTAGTTTTGCATTTTTCATCGATCATGCGCCCATATTTCACTTTTAACTGTGCTGTGCAGGATTCGCCTAGTTAAAAGTTTACTTGCATTCAAAACCCATACGGAGACAGGTTGTGAACCGCTTTTGATCCACACCAGCTCTAGCACCTTAAGAGACTGGAACTTGATGCTTCGACACCACATGTGCTCATCAAATGTCAGAAGGTATGACGAATTTGAAAGCGATATCATGAACGGTTTAGGAGCTACCTCAGAAACACATCACGGGAGGAGGTCAAATTGGCCACCGAGCTGTAATGGTTCAAGGAACGACCTTTTTCGACTTTATGTTCAATGACATTGTCCGTACCAACTAAAACCATACAATGCAGCTAATATATTTGTCGTTCGGCCGAAAATAATCCTAATTGGAAGGCAGCCGGTCATTCTCCCATGCTTTTTTTCTCGCGAACATGGAAAATGACGCGCGCAAACGTGCCACCGCTGAACATAGCTGGTGGGGCATCCCTTGCTGACCTTATCGATCCAATGTAAAAATGTCATGTCAGGTTACCGAGCATTGACACCAAAAGGGCAACACGCGGGGTCGTGTTCACCGGAAGCGCAAATAATCAGCAATTAACGTCAGTCGGGTAATGCGCCCAGATGTCCAATGTTTGGTGCAGTAGATTACAGGACAACACCGCCAATCATCAATTAACTATATGTTCCCAGATGGCCAATGTTTGGTACGGTATGCTGCGATAAACTGTGCCATATAGGGTGCAGAACAACACCGCTAATCTGTTTGTATACGTCATTAACCGTTCCAAGGTTATTTGAGTTGCAAAGAAACACTGGGCTTGCACAAAACCCAGACGGCTTACTTGGCACGTGGCAGTTGTCTCTGAGGACCTCGGCTGCACAATACAGCTTGGTTCAAATAACTGCTTGCTGCGACTGCTCTATATTGCTGGATGAGACGAAGACGGCCAGAATACACGTTCAGTTCGGCAACCCGTGGCTATCAGCAGCGCAATATTCGTGATAGGAGTCGTCCAACGCGTCCAAATCATCCACCTCTTCTCGCAAGGAGAGTAACGAGCAAGGCTAATATTTTGGGTATATATATATATATATATATATATATATCCAACTATACATCATATATATATATATACACATATATATATATATATATATATATATATATATATATATATATATATATATATATATATCGAACTACCATTGTCATGTGTTTTTAATATAGCATGTGAAGCCATGCTAAACATAACATTCTCCTGTTCCGGCAGCGCCTTGAATCGTACTTAGTACATGACAACATGTATCCGCATGTGTTTGCACTGTTGACATGCGATGAAATTTGTTCTAAAAAAAGACGCATTATCATCGAAGCTCCAATGTACACCCATCATCCCCATTAAATGTACACTCATTATTGACGGAAGAAGGGTCAATACATGGAGGAAATGGGTGGGTGCAAATAGATTGGGTGTTCCACACCATAGGGTCCCATTTTCAAGGTTGAAATTATTGGGGGGGGGGGAAGTCAACATAGACTAACGAAACACGTCGCGTTATCACACCTCACGCAATCATCATCTTCATTTTGACCTGGCTCTCGCTGGCCACTTATTAATGCCCCCCCCCCACCCCCACCTGTGGGTGCGCTGCAACGAATTGGCGCCATGTTGCACGTGGGTCCTCTGCAGAAAGAGATCCCGGACGCAGTGATCTTGGACCAGTACCGCAACGCTGGCAACCCGCTGGCCCACTACGACACGACGGGAGAGGAGATCCTGCAGCAGTGTCAGGGCAGAGTGGACATGGTAGTGGCAGGTGAGGCGCCTCGCGCTATCCGGAGCGGGGAGCCTGCAGCAGTTGTGTCGACTATGAGGCTCCGAGCATTGGGGAAACTCCATGGGGTGGCATGCTGAATATACTAAATTCAGAAGGTATTGGGAGCCGAGTCAACGATTCTCCATTGCCCATCCGAAAACATGCCTTGCCGATCTTGATCATCTTCTGCTCCATAGCCGTGCAAATCACTGTCGCCAAAGCGATATATTCCAGTGTCATTGCCACTCTCGCCTCGGCCTGGTCATGCTCACTGTGCAATTGGAGCAGTGTTTCTTCAAAACCGTGACGCTGCCTTTTTGCGTTCATAATATCGCCTGAACCTGTAGGACACACTGTTTTGCGGTCATAATGTCGCTGTATCCTGTGGGATGCAATGTTTTACAGTCATAATATCGCCGTAACATGTCGGACGCATTGTTTTACGGTCATAATATCGTCATAGCCTGCGGGACGCACTGTTTTACGGTCACAATATCACCGTAACCTGTGAGGCGCATTGCTTTGCTGTTACAATATCACCGTAAACCTGTGGGGCACACTGTATTATACTGGCTAAATGCAATGCTATCGGTGCATGAACCAAACATAGCATGTGCTTCAAATCGTTGTCAACTCTGTTGAGGTCCAGAGCTAATCCTGGAAAATATCCCAAAACAACAATTGTCACCCTTTCGACACCCTGTGGAAGTCGCACACCACCCGTAGCTGAAGATAATGCAACTGACTTGATTCTTTGTTCAATTTTCCGCAATAGTCGGTCCATTTTAGCCGGTCGTTCATGAATTATCGCCATTGCATTGTAGTGAACGCTCGTTCGCGCTGCATTTTCGAAAAACAAAACAAAAACATGTTTGTCCTCTTTCCTCGTGACTTAATTGCTTGCACACGTTTGTCGCCGGATATGATCGCTACACCGAACTTTAATTCATACATTCACGCCAGCCAACTCCCTCGGATTTTCACCCTGGCCGGTTATCAAAAATATCAGTTTAACAAGCATAGAACTGGTTAACTAACACCGCTGCAGGTCATCCCTGACGTCATTTACGCCGGAAGCAGACCGACCTACAACGCCACCTATGCACGACACGACGCACCATCGCCTGACGGCCGCTCCGCTGGCGCTGCCTCCCTGTCCACCCACAGGCACTGGCACGGGAGGAACAGCCACCGGGATCGGACGCAAGCTGAAGGAGATGTGTCCCAACTGCGTGGTGGTCGGCGTCGACCCACACGGCTCGATACTGTCGCACGAGCCGCGCGAGACGGTCGAGGGTCAGTTCTACGAGGTGGAGGGCATCGGCTACGACTTCTACCCGACTGTGCTAGGTAGGACAGAGCGTGGTGCTCTAAGCCGTTGGTGACAATAATCGCAAAGTACTGGCCTGGCGTGTATAGATCATAGGTACGGTAAAATGTGCCAATGTATGTAAAGAGCGTGCAACGAAATGAAGCCCATTTGCAGTGTTAAAATTTCTAAATTTACATTGCTTCTTGAGTGCATGTAGTTGTCAGTTGATTGCCATGTATAATGTTCCTGCGTGTGGTGCGTGTTGTGCGTGTGCATGAATAGGTACGAGTGCGTTCGTGTGTGCGCTCGTGTGCTTGTGTCCGCGCATGCTGTGGATGCGTACAATCCATTTGCACAGTGCTCCAATCCCACCGACACTGATTGCCAGCCCACCTACTTGGGGCCAAATATGCCGCGTGAAATCGAGCCAGTCTCGATGAGCAATGCCCACACAGCCCCAAAATGCAGGACACATTCAACAGCAGAGATAACTTCACACTGTGTTAAATATCAGCAAAACGAGCAAACAGCAGTGAGTGATTGTGAGGTACAGCGGAGAGTTGTCTGAGGTACAGCAGTGAGTGGTATGAGGTACGGCAGTGAGTGATGTGAGGTACAGCAGTGAGTGGTGTGAGGTACAGCAGTGAGTGATGTGAGGTACAGCAGTGAGTGATGTGAGGTACAGCAGTGAGTGGTGTGAGGTACAGCAGTGAGTGGTGTGAGGTAAGGCAGTGAGTGGTGTGAGGTACATCAGTGAGTGATGTGAGGTACAGCAGTGAGTGGTGTGAGATACAGCAGTGAGTGGTGTGAGGTACAGCAGTGAGTGATGTGAGGTACAGCAGTGAGTAATGTGAGGTACAGCAGTGAGTGATGTGAGGTGCAGCAGTGAGTGACGTGAGGTACCGCAGTGAGTGGTGTGAGGTACAGCAGTGAGTGATGTGAGGTACAGCAGTGAGTGATGTGAGGTACAGCAGTGAGTGATGTGAGGTACAGCAGTGAGTGATGTGAGGTACAGCAGTGAGTGATGTGAGGTACAGCAGTGAGAGGTGTGAGGTATATCATTGAGTGGTGTGAGGTACAGCAGTGAGTGGTGTGAAGTACAGCAGTGAGTGGTGTGAGGTACAGCAGTGAGTGGTGTGAGGTACAGCAGTGAGTGAGTGAGTGACTTCACTGGTCGGCAGACCGGTCGGTTGTGGACCGCTGGGTGAACTCCGGGGACAAGTCATCGTTTCTGATGGCTCGCCGGCTCATCAGGGAGGAGGGTCTGATGTGCGGTGGCAGCAGCGGCACGGCAGTCCACGCCGCCTGCCAGGTAGGTACCACGCACATGCCTGGCCAAGTGAAACAATTTGCACCATCTACCGTCCAAGAATCGATTGTGATGTTTCGTCATTAGTGTCCTTCCTCACTGGAAAGCAAAGTGCGCTTAAAATTCAGCACAGGAAACCCTCGTGGCGCTTTATTGAAATCTGCCGCATTGTGAAATACTAATCAAACTTCGGTGCAAGGTTGAAACATTGCCTATGGTATGCTTCACGCTTTGAACCTAAATCATATAACTAGGATAAATCCTAGAACTGAACTGAACTGAATCATACAACTGAAATAGGATTTACATCAGTAATGCGTGATGTGAGTGAACATGAACAGGGGCGGATGCAGGAATTGTCATGGGGGCACATGTTCGGAAGGGCGCCACTGCGAAAGTGCCTGGAGGGGCGCCTTCACTTTCCGAAGGGTGCTTCGGGCTGAAAATTCAAGGGGATGGGGTGGGGGTGCACTCCAGCCTTCCCAGAGGGGCGCCTTTTCCCGGTCGGAAGGGCGCCACCTTTCCATGTGGTGCACATGCTCTCAGTGCCCCCGTTGTATCCACCTCTGAGCATGAATACTATAGGTGAGCATTTTTACTGCTACGTCAGATATGCGAGGCATTTTCAGCACAGGCATCGGACATGACTGCCAAGGTGAGAGAATATTGCTCCCACTCTCCATCATCTCCTCCCCACCTCCACCCGCACCATCACACTCTCTATCACCCTCTTCTCCCCACCTCCACCACTCATCCTCACATTCTTTATCCCAATTGCAATTACTTTCCCAAATTACAAACGAAACAAAACTTCATGTTCACAACCATACGTAGTTGTAGCACGAATACAAATGGATTCCAACATGTCTCACTGACTTGAACGGTGGTGGGTGATCTTTGCCAACTGATGCCATTTGGACCCATGCGTGATATTTTCAGGCTGCCCGTGACCTGCCAGAGGGTTCGCGTGTGGTGGTGATGCCATTTGTGACCCATGCGTGATATGTTCAGGCTGCCCGTGACCTGCCAGAGGGCTCGCGTGTGGTAGTGATGCCATTTGTGACCCATGCGTGATATGTTCAGGCTGCCCGTGACCTGCCAGAGGGTTCGCGTGTGGTGGTGATGCCATTTGTGACCCATGCGTGATATGTTCAGGCTGCCCGTGACCTGCCAGAGGGCTCGCGTGTGGTGGTGATGCCATTTGTGACCCATGCGTGATATGTTCAGGCTGCCCGTGACCTGCCAGAGGGTTCGCGTGTGGTGGTGATGCCATTTGTGACCCATGCGTGATATGTTCAGGCTGCCCGTGACCTGCCAGAGGGCTCGCGTGTGGTGGTGATGCCATTTGTGACCCATGCGTGATATGTTCAGGCTGCCCGTCACCTGCCAGAGGGTTCGCGTGTGGTGGTGATGCCATTTGTGACCCATGCGTGATATGTTCAGGCTGCCCGTGACCTGCCAGAGGGCTCGCGTGTGGTGGTGATGCCATTTGTGACCCATGCGTGATATGTTCAGGCTGCCCGTGACCTGCCAGAGGGCTCGCGTGTGGTGGTGATGCCATTTGTGACCCATGCGCGATATTTTCAGGCTGCCCGTGACCTGGCAGAGGGTTCGCGTGTGGTGGTGATGCCATTTGTGACCCATGCGCGATATGTTCAGGCTGCCCGTGACCTGCCAGAGGGCTCGCGTGTGGTGGTGATGCCATTTGTGACCCATGCGTGATATGTTTAGGCTGCCCGTGACCTGCCAGAGGGTTCGCGTGTGGTGGTAATGCCATTTGTGACCCATGCGTGATATGTTCAGGCTGCCCGTGACCTGCCAGAGGGCTCGCGTGTGGTGGTGATGCCATTTGTGACCCATGCGTGATATCTTCAGGCTGCCCGTCACCTGCCAGAGGGTTCGCGTGTGGTGGTGATGCCATTTTGTGACCCATGCGTGATATGTTCAGGCTGCCCGTGACCTGCCAGAGGGCTCGCGTGTGGTGGTGATGCCATTTGTGACCCATGCGCGATATCTTCAGGCTGCCCGTGACCTGCCAGAGGGCTCGCGTGTGGTGGTGATGCCATTTGTGACCCATGCGCGATATGTTCAGGCTGCCCGTGACCTGCCAGAGGGCTCGCGTGTGGTGGTGATGCCATTTGTGACCCATGCGCGATATTTTCAGGCTGCCCGTGACCTGCCAGAGGGCTCGCGTGTGGTGGTGATGCCATTTGTGACCCATGCGCGATATTTTCAGGCTGCCCGTGACCTGCCAGAGGGCTCGCGTGTCGTGGTCATCCTTCCAGACAGCGTCCGAAATTACATGACGAAATTCTTGGACGAGGAATGGATGGTAGAGCGCGGCTTCTGCGACCATGTCCAGACTCAACAGAAGGAATCCTCCTGGTAAGATCCGCTCTAGATTCAACAGAACTCACAAGATCTTTCTGGCCCCTTCGACACGGGTTTGACCGAACCAAAACATCGCGGCTGGATCTGAACGCGTAGACATACTGGGATCAGTGTGCCCCAGAAATGGCCACCTCTAAAACCATCGAATGCCGAGCTATATTCAGCGAGCCTCGAATTAAAGCTTAACGATACTTTTTATGTTTGTTCCAAGCAAATGAGTTATTGGAGTTCCACCATTATAATGGCTGCTGGCACTCCTCTCCTCACTGTCCACTCCTCAGACCAACGGTCTGAAGGAGTGGGTCCCCCAGCCAGATTAGCAGCTTTCCCCGCCTCAGCTCAGCAGTTGTCCACCGCTCCAACGAGCGGGTGTCGCCGCCGGCAGGTGGGGTCGTCAGAAGGTGTCGGTGCTGGACGTCTCGACGCCGCTGACCGTGATGCCCAGCGTGTCGTGCCAGGACGCCATCGACATCATGAACCGCGAAGGCTTCGACCAGCTGCCCGTCGTCGACCAGCAGGGGTACACGCGTTGGCAGAGGGCCAGCACGTCCGCCAGCATGCTAAATGGGGGCGCAACCCCCAGTCATGACCTGGGAGAGTGTGTGATCACTGACCAGTCCCCCAGTCAGTGACCATTCTTCGTTGCTTAGCATTACCGGGGATAGTCAGGTTTGCTCAGAGGATGGTTCTGCTGTCGTCAGTGCCCCCTCCACAGTCCAAATTCCTTAGAAGACACACTGTAAAGGGCCGCTGCGAGCAACAGGGTGTTAACGGTGGGCCGCTGCGAGCAACAGGGTGTTAATGGTGGGCAGCCGCGAGTAACAGGGTGTTAATGGTGGGCCGCTGCGGGCAACAGTGTGTTAACCGTGGGCAGCTGCGAGCAACAGGGTGTTAACGGTGGGCCGCTGGGAACAGCAGGGTGTTAACGGCGGGTTGCTGGGAACAGCAGGGTGCTAACGGCGGCTTTGGCATCTGATGACACACCGACTATATGGTTATTCTGCACCTGTGGGAGTAGCATGGCATGGGAACGTGTGTGCATCAACAAATACATGGGATGATTTGAACCCGCGAACACGCCGCCATTGCACCATGCGATTCTCTCACTCCTTGAGCCAGCCCCAGCACGAACTGCTGACATTTCTTCCACTCCGTGAACCGGAAACAACTGCTGACATTTCTCCCACTCCGTGAGCCAGCCCTAACACCAAATGCTGACATTTCTCCCACTCCTTGAGCCAGTCCCAGCACCAACTGCTGACATTTCTTCCACTCAGTGAACCAGAACCAACTGCTGACATTTCTTCCACTCCGTGAACCAGAAACAACTGCTGACATTGCTCCCACTCCGTGAGCCAGCCCAAACACCAACTGCTGACATTTCTCCCACTCCGTGAGCCAGCCCCACCACCAAATGCTGACATTTCTCCCACTCCTTGAGCCAGCCCCAGCACCAACTGCTGACATTTCTTCCACTCAGTGAACCAGAACCAACTGCTGACATTTCTTCCACTCAGTGAACCAGAACCAACTGCTGACATTTCTCCCACTCCGTGACCAGCCCCAACACCAAATGCTGATATCCCACTCCGTGAGCCAGCCCAAACACCAACTGCTGACATTTATCCCACTCCGTAACCAGCCCCAACACCAAGTTCTGATATCCCACTCTGTGAGCCAGCCCCCAGTACCAACAGCTGACATTCGATACACAGACAGCCGGCCACTCGGTCTGATGCCTACTTGCCTTCTCCTTTGCAGAGCCGTGGGCGGCATGATAACTCACTTGTCGTTTCTTTTGCAGAAACGTGGGCGGCATGATAACACTTGGAGCACTCATGTCGAAACTGGTCAGCAGGAAAGTGGAGCCATCCACTCCGGTAGGACAGGTACGGACACATGACTCCACACTGGTGTGACAGATAGACACGAACCTCCACCATGATGTGACAGGTAGACACGGGCCTCCACACTGGTGTAACAGGCAGACAAGGGTCTACACACCGGTGTGACAAACTGACACAGGCCTTCACACCAGTGGAACAGACACGGACATGCGCCTGCACTTCAGTGGAGCAGGTACGGACATGGATCTGAACTTCAGTGCAGCAGGTACGGACATGGATCTGAACTTCAGTGGAACAGGTACGGACATGAATCTGAACTTCAGTGGAACAGGTACCGACACGGTTCTGGACTTCAATGGGACAGGTACGGACATCGATCTGGACTTCAGTGGAACAAGTACGGACATGGATCTGGACTTCAGTGGAACAGGTACAGACACGGTTCTGGACTTCAGTGGGAGGGTACGGCTCCCACGGGCCCCTGGTGCTGCCCGAAGGCCCGTACATGATCGTCTACGTGATCGCCGTGGCTGGGATGGTAGGGCCAACAGAACTTTGCATGGCCGTCGAGTTTGTTATCGGGACCCTACGAACGTCTACGGGTCTTACGAATGTGTTAAACTGAGTTTAGTTGGTCAAGTCCGACAGTTTCTCGAAACGAACAGTGACAGCACTCGCAGGTGCAGCCTGCGGAGAGCTCAGGTCGCGGCCGACTGACCCTCTCCCTCCTCGCGCCGCGGGTTACATATCCGCCATGCCATGAGTCAGAAGCAACACGATCCAGCCATGAGTCAGAAGCAACACCATCCACAAGTGAATCACGCCATGACCCGACGCGACATCACATTACACCCTCACCTGGTTCTCAAGAACCACACACATACGTACATTCACTCGACCCACGAACTAGGCACACTTTGTCCGTAAATCTCGTCTGGTCGCCGACGCACGCGCTGGCTCCGCCGCAGAGGCGTCGCCCCGACCTCCTGCCCCGCCGCGTCAGAGTCGTCATCGCTCGCTTCCACGGTCACGTCCGGCGGCGGCGCGTCATCCGCCACGTCCGACCGGTCACTCCCCGGGCCACCATTGTCCGCGGGCAGCGGGCCCGCGGTTGGACCCTCAGGCAGCCGGTCGGCGGACATGTAGACGGAATCATCCTCCTCGCTGCCGTCGCTGTCATCAGCGCTAACGACCGACGGCGCGCCGCCGTGCCGCGGCCGCACATTGCGTACGTGCCATGGCGTACCGTCCACCTCGATGACCTGAGGTGACATGACGCGGGTCACGATGCCCTGATTAGACAGTACGGTGCAGCGCGTCCCCCGGCGACGCGTCCAAACGAGATCACCAAGGTGAAACTCGGGCACATCCCGCGTCGTCCGGCGCCGGCGACGGTCGCTGAGCGCCGGAGGGCGCACGGGGCTGCGGAGGTCGCACACAGTCACGCACCGCGTACCGGTAAATACCGGCAGCCGGCGATGTCGCGGCCGAGTCGCCGGACCGCGGAGTGACGTTGTACAAGTGTACAGCCTCCGCGATGGCACATCTGCAGCGCGCGGCGATCACCTTGATGGTACGGTGACTGCGCTCCACAATCCCGTTGCCGCCCGGCTCATGGACGGCCCGGAAGCGAAGGACCACATCCCACTTTGACACAAACGCCGCCATCCGACGTCCGCGGAATATGGTATCATTGTCGGCCAGAATTTCTTCCGGCGCGCCGCGCTCGCAGAAAATCGTCTCCAGGTGTCTGATGACCTCGGCCGCGTCTGGGCGACCCAGATGTCGCCACAGGCTGTAGCGAGACGGGCCGCAGTCTATTAAAGTCAGATATGATCCACCCTGATAGTGAGTCACATCCATTGCGAGCCGCTTCCACGGATCCGGAACACTCAGCGAGCCGTGCTGCCAACGCGCCGGCGCGGGGTCAATGGATCGGCACACGTCACACCGATTCACGGTCGTCCGGACGTTGGCTCGTGACACGTCACGGGACACGTCACGTCTCACGAAGTACAGTGTCCGGCGGATACCCGGATGGCCTGCCCTCTCGTGCACGGTCTGGATACGTGCCTGCATGTCAATGTCCGCGTCGTCATCGCCGGAGTCCTGCACTGCGGCGGCCGCCGCGGCCGCGCCGGCGTGCCCGTCCTCACCGCGAGCGGTACTTCCAGCCGACGTCGCCGCCTCGGCCGGCGGCTCGTGCTCGCGCAGCCAGTCTCTCGGAACGCGGGTCAGCACGTCCGCCTTGTTCTCCTCCGACCGGACGAGCGTGACAGACAGCTCCAGCTGTAGCTCTTCCACCAGCTGGCGGATGATGTCGACACGTCGCCGGATCAACATCTCACCGTGCGCCTTTGTGCGGAGGCGCGCGCGGCCAGTCAGTGCATCGCTGATCCACCGATGGACCGTGGCGGAGTCCGTACGGAGGTCGATGTCGCAAATTCCCCAGGCGATGGCGAGGTTGACGCCGCGCACTGCCGCATCGAGCTCAGCCATGTTAATGTGAGCCGATGCCGCAGTCTCCGGCCGCAGCCAGCAGGCGTCCTCAACCACACCGTCGTCTGGGCTCTCGATGACCACCCCCGCGGCGATCGCACTGGCGTCCGTCCACACGGTGACCTTCTCGCCGGTCAGCCGCCACGGCCCGTGCGCCGGGTCGTGCGCTTCCAGCCGGTCTCTGACCTGTGAAATCTGGGACAGGAGGGCGGCGTCTGTGGCGACATCATCCCAGCCGCGCGTCACGGCGTTTGCCCGGCGCTTCAGCCAGGCAGCCGCCGGGCGGAGCCAGCCGCTGACGGGCAGATGCGCCACCAGCCGACCGCACCAGGCGAACACGGAGCGACGCGTGACCCGCTCCGGCGGCGACGCGATGACGTTGCCGCGTGTCCAGTGCAGCTCACCGTCCACCAGTTGCACGTGCAGGCCGAGCAGGCGCGCGCCGTCCGCCGCGCGCTCCGGCGGCTTGCAGGCCAGGCCGAAGCGGGAGAAGTGCTGCGTCACGCGGTCAGCGCTGACAACATCTTCGTCGACCAGCAGGTCGTCTGCGTACGGGAGCACGCCGCGCTGCATGTCGGCGTCCTCCGCCAGCACTGCCCGCACGACGGCCTTCATGATCAGCGGGGCGACGTTGAGTCCGAATCCCAGTCGGGTCAGACAGTACCGCCGCCCCCTCACCATCACCGTCTGGTACGGCCACAGCCGGCGCTCAAGCCGCAACTGGAGATAAGCTCTTCGCAGGTCCACCACTGCGATTCGCGTGCCGTGCCGCCGCCACTTCCTCAGTTGATCCGCGCAAACGTCAGCGTCCGCTGTGTGGGCCGTCACAAACCCGTTCAGTTCTCGGTAGTCCAGCACGGGTCTCACTTTGTCCTGGTTGACCTGCCGCACCGCCATCAGGGGACCAACCCGCGCGGCGGCCCGTCCACCTCACTGTCGTACGGCTTCAGCCAGCCGTTGCTGATCCATGTGTCGATTTCCGCGTCGTACGCCCACCGAGCGCTCTGAGGGACGGCATATTCAGCCACTTTGTTGCTCAGACACTCCGGGCCGGCGCCGTCTGCCCACTTCCAGGCCACTGTCCAGGCCCGCTGCTCAACATCGAATCGTGCCGTGAAATCGGTCGCGTCCACCGCCGGGCCCGGGGAGGTCACAGCCGCTGCCGCACAGAACTGAACATCTGTCGGCGTCCGCAGGCAGACTCCCCCAGGGCCGCGATGCCGGTCATACCGAGCACGACATCGACCCCCAGCGGCCGCTCCGGCACCACCAACACATCGAGGCTCACCCGTCGGCCGTTGGTGCTGACCACCACGTTGCCGGTGCCGCAGCACCGAAGTTCGTCGCCACTGATCGTCAGCATCCTGACCGACTGCGACGACCACTGCCGACAGCAGTCGGTGTACACCAGTGTGTCTGTGCAGCCGGTGTCGACCAACACGCTGCAGGTCCGCCCGTCCACCTCCAACCAGGTGACGGGCAGCGCGCCTCTTATTGTCGGGGAGACAGCGCTTGCGCTGACGCGTTGCCTCCCGGCGAGTTTCCCGGCTCCTTCCGCGGACAGGCGGCCGCGAAGTGACCCAGCTCGCCGCACGACCAGCAGCGCTGCGGCGGGCGTCTCACCGCCCGCGGCGCTGCGGGAGCGCGCAGAGAAGCCTCCTCGCGGGCCGCGACCGCCGTCACTGCGATGCGCTCATCGCTCAGGACGGCCCGCGCGCGCCAAGATGCTGGCGAGGTCCAAGGCCTCCGCGCGAGTGCCGGCCCGGATCGTCATGCGGACCGTGTCCGGCAAACCCGATATGAACGCGCAGGTTAGCGCGCTCTCTGGCACCCCGCCATACAGAGTGGCGAGCCGCCGCAGATCTGCCAGATATACGTCTGCGGATTCACCGGGCTGTAGGCGGCGACTTGCGTAGGCGTCGTAGGCCGCCAGCCGGTCCATAGCGAAAGCGTCGTAGAGTGAGTCACGCACAGCATCTGCTGAGTTCCGCGCCGTCTCCGACAGTTGCATCCAGACGGCGAACGCTCCTCCCGCGAGCCGCGCCGGCAGAACGCCCGTCAGGTCCACACCGCGGTGCTTGCACAGCACTTCAGCCCGTGTGAACCATTCCACCACGTCTGCCGACCCGTCGTATTCCGGGATGAGACGAGCGTCGAACGCGCCGCCTCCGTCGCGCCTCGTCGTCTCACCGCCTGTCGTCGTGGGCGCCGCCGCACCTCCAGCCGAGACGGTCGCCGCCTCGCCTCTTGTGGTCACTGTTTCAGGCATCTTTGCCGAAATAGCTTGTTAAACTGAGTTTAGTTGGTCAAGTCCGACAGTTTCTCGAAACGAACAGTGACAGCACTCGCAGGTGCAGCCTGCGGAGAGCTCAGGTCGCGGCCGACTGACCCTCTCCCTCCTCGCGCCGCGGGTTACATATCCGCCATGCCATGAGTCAGAAGCAACACGATCCAGCCATGAGTCAGAAGCAACACCATCCACAAGTGAATCACGCCATGACCCGACGCGACATCACATTACAGAATGTCGAGTGATTCCTACGAACGTCTACGAGCCCATACGAATCTGACGAACCCTTGCGCACGTACACGGGTCCTTGTGAACTCGCAGACGGGTCCGTGTGGACGTCTGCGGGCGCTTGCAGGTACCTACGGGCCCTCACGAACGTCTACGAGCCCTTACAAACGTCTAAAGGTCCTTGTGGATGCTTGCAGGTCCTTGCGAACGTGAACGGACCCTTACGAGAGTGTTCAGGCCCTGACAAGCTTTTATTTATCCCCCACCGAGCACCGAATCTACGTCTTTTCCACTGAATATTTGATATCCTGCAACTAGATCCATGTTTAGGCGGCCTACACTCCTGATTTATAGCAGCGCCATGCTTGCTTAAAATTTGAAGATGGAGGGGATCAGACGATCCCGACCCGCAATAGAAATTTTTTTATTTGATTCCGAAACAAACGATCCATTTTCGAAATAACTTGTCCAAAATTTGAGGACCTTAAAAGTGTGGAGGATATGTCCGCGCCGTCGCAAAATCCGCCCCCTCCCCTCCTAGGGAAATTCCCTGCTACGGCGCTCGCTGCAACACCTCAAACTACTTCACAACGAGCACAAAATCATATAAGCGGAGGCATGGAATACTTGAGAACGTTTTTTTTCGCACCGGCTTTAAGATATCAACCAAATTTACAATATAAACAATGGGGTCTGAAAGTTGATAAAGATGTAGATGGCGCTGAGAGTCAATGGTCACCCAGCTTTCTTTGGCGAACCTAAAGCGTTATGTTTTGTGGGTTAGGGAGGGCAGAATCTTTATATTTAAAAAGCCTATTGTACATTTTGTAAGCAGCATATGTTGTTTGCGCGTATTTAATTATGTTGAATGTACTTCTGACACGTCTAGTTTGCTGGAATATTTACCATTAGTGCGCTAGAAATTAGGAGAAGCAAGCCAGAAGTATGGGTGTATGTGCGGTTCCCGGCTGCCATAAACGTGATCCATCTATCAGGTTTCCAGCAGACTGCAAGGTAAGAAGGCAGAAAATTGATTTGAAAAACAACTATTGTTTGACTGCCTTTCTGTAAAAGACGTAGTGGGAACCATTTAGGAAAGCACTGGTAAGGTACCTAGGCACATTAGGTACCAAGGTAAGTACCTATCTATTGTCCAGACTGTAAAGTATGGCACAAGGTTCACTGGGGCACATCAGCCCACAGTGAAAATATGCACCAATCCACACCAAGGGTGAGAACAAAGATAAGAAGAACTATAAGAGATAAGAACTATACAACAAAGATAAGAACTATAAGAAAAATGGATCCATGATAGGTAGGTACTACGCCTGTAGGAAAGCTGTGGAAATGTAGGAACCAGGGTTGGCAAAATACAGGTAAAAACTAGTTTATGTCATGTCAGTGGCAGAAACCATGGCTGGTATTTACCAGTATTTACCAGTATAAAGTGGTTAATACCAGTATAAATGAGTCAACACCACTGGTTTATACCGGTTTATACCAGTAAAGACCATCCTGTGGCAAAAACTGGTCAACCCTGGTAGGAACAGTTATCTAAGTAGGTTGAGGTATGGGGAAGCAATATTATATTAGCTTAAAGATTATTAAATGCATCCACCAATATTATGCACATATTGTTTGTGAATGCATCATTAATTTATTGTAAAATTTTATTGCAACCCCCTGCAAAAAGGACTCCAAAAAAGTTACCATAGTTACCCTGGCCATGGTTGAGGTGGCCACAGCATATTCTCCACCCATGCTGCTTACCTTACCTTACCTTAAGTACCTATTGTCGGGTAAAAATTACGCCAAAAAGTTGGTCCTGATTATAACAAAACATTACCCTTTCCTTATCTCAGTCCTGTTGATTCAGATTAGAGTCGTTAGTAAAAAGAGAATAAGGAAAATCACCCCACAAACACACACACAGATGCACATATCACATGCACCCATGCATACACAACACCCACACCCCACACTCACCCAACAAATCTCACCAAAAGCCAGCACATGCATTTTTAACAGTAGGTGGGTAGAGATCTCTTACCTCTGGACCAGCTCTTCCTTCCTGCCCTTTGTAGATGCATGCCTTTCCCTTAATAAGCTTGAAAGTTGAGGTGTTGTGAAACTCCCATAAAAATCCCTATCACTATTCAAGTCCATAATTGCGCCTAGTAGCTACCACCGTAACGTGCAGTCAATAGCAAAGCACTTGCCAGCTCAGACGCGTATGTTCTACCCAAGCTAGTGGCCAGAGTCCGATAATTTGCGAGTTCCTGGCACACTGTAACCCATGAACAACCTTTCTTCAACACAATATTTCCGAAATCCTTGGCCTAAATGACTTGCAACCCTAATAAAAGCCACGTGCCAACACCGACTCCCGGCAACCCCACGCAAAATGCACAGCAAAGATGGCCGACGCCTCCTCGTCGGGTGACCATTGCGTACAGCGCCGCCCTGGTGGCCAAATCGTAGCTTTCAGACCCCATTAGGTGCTGCATACATGGCTGCGTGCCGGACGTCACATGATGGACTGGGACGACGTGCTTGGATTTAGGGTGAGTGATGAATCTCAAATGCATCTTGCTTCTAGAGCTTCAAAAATCGCATTCCCTCGCTGTTGTGACGCGTTTTATTTATCTTACACTCGCGCTTTTGTTTCACTCATGAAGGTTGTTTTCTGCGAATCTGCTCAGTTGCCGACATGGGATACGAAGATGCAAGGGATTGATTGATTGATTGATTATTTGGGTTTAAGGGCGCGCCGACTACAGGGTCATTTGGCGCCCATAAGATGCAAGGGAGGGGCTAACAAGGTGGGCGCTACCCCGTATATATGAACAGTGGAACTTTATAATTCACCACGCTTAGGAAAGATACGCCAAACACAAGATGCGCCAAAAAAATCCGAGTCCCGAATCTCGTGACAAATCCTATGGTGATCGAAGACGTCCATCAAGGTGTCCCTCTGCTCATGTGTACGGACCGCCAAGCCAGATATTTTGCGTATCGCTGCGTTCCCGGTGCCTGTGCTCATGTATACGGGGCAGTGGACTTCCGTTCCCGGCACCTATGCTCATGTATGCAAGGCAATGGACTCCCGTTCCCGAGCCCTGTGCTCATGCATACGGGGTAATGAACTTCCGTTCCCGGCGCCTGTGCTCATGTATACGGGGCAGTGGACTTCCGTTCCCGGCGCCTGTGCTCATGGATACGGGGCAGTGGACTTCCGTTCCCGGCGCCTGTGCTCATGGATACGGGGCAATGTACTTCCGTTCCCGGCGCCTGTGCTCATGGGTACGAAGCAATGCACTTCCGTTCTTGACGGCTGTGCTAGTGTGGAGGGGTAATGGAGGAAAGAATTGGCAGCTGACGGAACCGAACTGTTCCAGGTGATGTATGGTCAGTTCCGGAAGATTTCACTGGATAGCACGCTGGGAAAACTCTCGCGCATTCTCGAGAAGGACCACTTCGCCCTCATCGTTCACAGCCAGAAAATATGTGGGTGTGGCTGCCATCTGCATCTCCCTCAGCGCCCGCGTTTATAACGGAAGCGAACAGACATTCCGCTGAACATTTAAGCTTTCTCCTACGTATTTTTGCAGGAAGTACTGTGACATTGTGGGTAATTATGTGGGGTAAGTATTCGCCGAGTATCGTGTTCAATAGTACCAAAGTTTGAATGCCGGGTTAGCCGTCTCTTTGAAATGTAGCCTTCTCCCTGCCCCGGATCGACAAGCTACCACAAACGACAACCTCTCCCGCCTGGTGATAACCGGCAGCCGATCCTGACTTTCTCCTGCATCCCCTTTTCAATTCCTACGCCCACGTCTCACATACTTGTCTGAGATATTGCGAGCAAGACGCGGTGTGTACCAATGTGTACTGCTGGTGCATTGGCGTGCATTCTGTATTTGCAGTCGTGAGCAAAGAGCAGACGGAGGAGAAAGACGTCATCATCGGAGTGGTGACGCAGATCGACTTGCTGTCTTACATCATGAACGGTGAAACTCCCGCCACCGTCGACGACGTGGGCATCACCTTCGGCAGCGGCCGCTGAGCGGCGCCACCGTCGTCACGGTGGGCATAGAGGGCGCCTGCGCAGTGAGTCTGCAGTGCAGTACTACGATGTGTTGCTGGCTTGGCACAACCACGTGACTGTGCCCGTCATCAAGAGCGCGACGCACTCCAGCAATGTCGGGCTAGGGCCACATGAGCGCCTCAGTCCGTACTTGCACATTGGCTTCCGGCCACGGCGAGGTGGACGACACGAATTTTCGCGATCGCAACTCATTTAGGATCTAGACAGTTCCCTATTTTGTTTAGCGAAGCATCGGACCAGCCAGATGTAAACAGGAGCGTCCGGGGTATATTAGAGTACCTGCACCGACACATCCGTGTGACATTTTGAGGAAGTTTGTATTTCGTACATATGCGACAGCGTATTCAGTGCATGGGATGTCTCTGCAAAGTGACCTGCCAGACCTAATGAAACCATTCCTCCGCATGCTGGCCAAATAGTGTGGCTGTTTTAGCTTCATCTCTGGGGATCGGAGATTATGAAAGCCAGCTTGATCGGATCATGAAAGCATAGTCGGGCTGGCCCCTAGGCAAGTCCAACTACGCTTGTGAAGTCCCAATCTATTACGTTGTTCATGCTCTGGAATGCCACCAGGGGTGTCACTTTGTATCCGCTAAGGGAGGGGATACTGGCCCCCTCAATAATATATTTACTCCCGCCCCACAATCATGCTGAAGCTTAATCATTGGGCCTATGGACGTTCACTAGATACAAATAGTTTTCGGGGAAGCTTTAGCCATCAAAAGGTAATTTCCCCAATCCCAATTTCACAACGTGACACTCATGAATGACAATGTTATTTAGCATACGCCAGTGCAGAATATATGAATGCCACGCCATGTAATACATGCATACTCAATTCCAGACTATTAGTGTTTACTATGGTCGCCGTTATCTTAGCCTACCACTTAGGAAGAACATGGTTTCTTCGGACATAATATAAAGGCCATTTTATAATATCTTATCAAATTAATGTTGAACAGACAAACTTTGAAGTCATCATTTGATTAAACATCCACTATTAATACCAAAAGTTACTTTGCTCATGGATAGGACGGGCATTGAGTATTTGAGCATGTCCAGTTCTATTCGGCCCCCGACAGAGCCGGAACGGACTGGACTTGGATGGCCTTGACATTGGGAGGGGTCCCTGATGAACGGGGCCTCTGAAAGCTAAAAGAAGTTCCTGTGGGCTAACGATCGTTGTGAGGAATACTGAAGGCTCGCCTCAGAGCTAGAATTACATTGACACCAAAACAGCTGTCGACAGCTGGGAAGGGGCCCAAGCAGCTTGGGAGAGCTGAAGGTTTGCAGAGCCCCTGAGAGCTAAGGAGAGTCCCTTAAGGCTAGCGAAAGCTGTGAAGAATACCCGCCTGACAGGTCGAAAGTCCTTGAAGCTGGAAAGGCTGATGCGGATTGGGAAGTAACCGTGACAGCTGCGGAGGATACCTCAACAGCTGCGGAGGATCACTGACGGTTGAAGAGGGTCATTGAGCGCAAGAGAGGACTGGACAGGGATGTCCAGACCACCGCTACACCAACAGCCACAGCCATCCCAGCGGCCACAGCCAACCCAGTGGCCACAGCCGCCAAAGCAGCCACGGGCCGCTCCAGCGTTGCCGCCTCACCTTGTGAGCAAAAACTAGCAAGAAAAAATTTCGGCATAGCATACCAGAAGGTGGGCACTAAATCCACCGTCATTTATTTACATCTACTACTAGCATAATTCGCCATTGAGAAGTAATATTTAAGACATGATTTAAGACACCGAACCAGTGCCTCGATCAGAGTTAATTTTGGACCAATTTCATTTAAAGATGTACTTCAAAGCAGACATCCAGAGCTCGTTTCTACCAGGTGTTGGAGGAAAAGCAAAACACTTAGCATTTAATTTCCCCAGCTAACCTTCGCACGAAGCGTTCTATTACATACAATATGGCATAGTACTATCATATGGCAGCAATTAGCAAAAGGTAAGGGGCTTAGCAGAAACCGCAGAGATGACGGAAAGGTACGAAGTGTGGCAAATGCGACGAATGCGCAGAGTGTACGCGTGCGCGAACATTGACGTAGTGATGATCGGGCGTTATAAACTGAATGCGTGAAAATGAAAAGGAAAACCACTTGTGATGTGCAAAGGCGTAATAAACAGCCGAGATCAACACAGTGGTTGCTGGCAAAATTCACTACACATAGGTGTAGCTTCAGGAAAGGGAGTGACTTAGTTAGTTATTTGGGTTTAAAGGGCGCATCGACTGCAATGGTCATATAGCGCCCGAAAGGGAGCGACTTATCGTGAGCCACCAGACGCCATTGTCCCGGAGAGTAACAGCGCACGGTGCTTGTTCGAATTTATTATTTTCGGCGTACATCAACGCATAAGAGCACAATACAACATCACGCCACAGCGCAGGAGACGAACAGGGCGGCACCATCGTTTTCAACAGGCCAACACGGCCGGAGGTGTCGCCGATCCCAGTCGGCTCAAACAACACTCGGGTCAATCGACAGCACTTTATCGGGCCGCACTGCTCAGTGCCGTTGCTGGTCAATTGGGCGGCAGCAGAGCGCGACCCGAGGTGATCTCCAGCACAGCCGGTGCGCACTATCGTCACCGGCTCGCCGTCTGGTGTGGCCCCCTGGACTGGCTCCCTGCCGGCCGGTCCGGAGAGCAGCGCCCGTGCCGCTCCCGGCATCGACACCCCTGGTGGACGAGTCCGACATGTCTGTCGAACGACGCCCCCGCTGGTGGCAAGGTCAGCGCTGCGGCACCACGGTGACGTCGACACCCCTGGAGCGGCGCCCCTGCTGGTGGCGAGGTCAGCGCTGTGGCACCACGGTGACGTCGACGTCCCTGGAGCGGCGTCCCCGCTGGTAGCGAGGTCAGCTCTGCGGCACCACGGTGACGTCGACACCCCTGGAGCGGCGTCCCTGCTGGTGGCGAGGTCAGCGCTGCGGCACCACGGTGACGTCGACACCCCTGCTGGTGGCGAGGTCAGCGCTGCGGCACCACGGTGACGTCGACACCCCTGGAGCGGCGCCCCTGCTGGTGGCGAGGTCAGCGCTGCGGCACCACGGTGACGTCGACACCCCTGGAGCGGCGCCCCTGCTGGTGGCGAGGTCAGCGCTGCGGCACCACGGTGACGTCGGTTGGTTATTTGGGCTCAGGGGCGCATCGACTGCGATGGTCATTCAGCGCCCACGGTGACGTCGACACCCCTGCTGGTGGTGACGTCGACACCCCTGGAGCGGCGTCCCTGCTGGTGGCGAGGTCAGCGCTGCGGCACCACGGTGACGTCGACACCCCTGGCTGGTGGCGAGGTCAGCGCTGCGGCACCACGGTGACGTCGACACCCCTGGAGCGGCGCCCCTGCTGGTGGCGAGGTCAGCGCTGCGGCACCACGGTGACGTCGACAGCCCTGCTGGTGGTGACGTCGACACCCCTGGAGCGGCGCCCCTGCTGGTGGCGAGGTCAGCGCTGCGGCACCACGGTGACGTCGACAGCCCTGCTGGTGGTGACGTCGACACCCCTGGAGCGGCGCCCCTGCTGGTGGCGAGGTCAGCGCTGCGGCACCACGGTGACGTCGACACCCCTGCTGGTGGTGACGTCGGCCGGCCGGTCAGGTGAGCCGCCGCCGCCGCAGCACCTGCAGCGTGTCGGCGCAGCTGCGGATCAGCTCCACCAGTTCACAGCACGCCTCCACGGAGGTGCACGCGTCCAGCGCGCCGGTGGCCCAGACCAGGCGGCTCCGCACGGCGGTGGCGGCCGACTCCAGCGCCGTGGCGTCGGCAGGCCACGCGCTCACCGACTGACAGGTGGTGCTGGCCGGCTGGCAGGTGGTGCTCGCCGGCTGGCAGGCGGCGCTAGCCTCGGCGGCCGCTGCGGAGGTGGCCGGCTGGTCGCAGCCGTCAGCAGGCGGCGCGCGGCAGCGGGCTGTTGCTCCGGCGGCCGCCGCCAGTGGCTGGACCCCGCCAGACCGGCTGGTCCGAGTCAAGCAGTACTGCGACTCTGCCACCTGGCGGCGCGCCGCCTCCACACTCGACGCTGCGACAGCAACCGGATGTGACGTCACATTCACGTCGCCGATGGCACATTAGCAATGGTTGAATTAGCAATGACTTAAGTCGAGTGGATACAACTAATTTAGCACCTAGTTAGTTATTTGGGCTTTAGGGCGCTTCGACCAGAGTTGATCATTCACGTAGCTTAGCACCTACTGGCTAATTAAAACGTTAATATGCTCCAGGTTTTACCCGCTTTCACCATCTTGTTATGAAGTGGCATAAACTTGCATACCAAATGTAGTATTAGCTGGTGTCTTATTAGTACCAGATGCAAACTAAACAACTCGATTAGAATCATACTTTAATAAAATGGATGTTGTCATACAAAAAATAATCCCATCTTACCAGTCCATACGAAGCTTGATCGAGATCAGTCTTGTCTAAGACAGCCTGTTCGCCTTAAACGTAAAATAAGATGACTCTCATGGATCAACTCCATGACCATTCCGCAGGATTTCCACATTATGAACTGTGCAAGTTGGCTTCCATGATTACTTACCGGGGTTATCCTTCTCAGTGTCAGCATCCACCTCCATGCAGGCAACACAGTATAGCTTGCTTTGTGGATCACTCAGATAGATCGTCTGTCGGTAGTAGAGCAGGCTACATAGCTAACACCACAGTACAGGCACAGCCAAGGGGCACCCCACCCCCTTAACTACCAAAGAAACACTATGGCCCTGACGGCTCCTGATGATGGCCCCTGGCCGAAACGTTGAGTAATAAAGTATAATCCTTAACGTTACTTTTGATGTCAACTCAGCACCTCCTGGTATATTGAAGGTCGTATATTTTCTTTACACGCAATGTCTAAAACCCAGGAGCATCTAAGAGCCATTCTTCGTTGTATTAAACAAAGAAACACCAGATTAAACGATAAATTTGGATATTTTCATCACACAAAACTGAATTTTCGGCTTCTTTCTTGCCAAAAGCTTCCCATATTTTTTGATTTTTGGGGGGTGGGTGGGGGTGGGGCCTCTTTGGAAAATCCTGGCTGCGCCACTGCACCACAGGCTTCATCACTCTTTGACATCTTTGATAAAAATCCGTCAGTCTGGACATACTTAGCTAAGAATTTCACAAGGTGATAATTCAAGGAAGAATTCGCTGTTAAACAGTACCTGGACTGTCTGCCAATGACTAGGAAAAGATCCCACCAATGTTATGCAAGTTTAAAATTATGCTTTTGAATGACTATGAAAACATCCCACCAATGTTATGCAGGTATAAAAGTATGCTCTTGGACAACACATAGAAGCATAAAACGTAGACAGACCGAATTGTTTTGAGAGGCAGAATCCATACTGCAAGCTATTGATCTCCATATCTCACTTGACATTCATTGTCTGACAGCTCTGCTCATTTCACTGCAGCATAGGCTCGTGTCATTTTACTTACTGTGCATCTAGGACACGTTTCATTAAGCATCTTGTATCCCTTGAGAAGATATGAACCCATCAGGTTTGAAATCTTGTCTGCTCTCTCCCGCTTTGCCTGAATCACCTTCATTTCTGATTCAGAGGGTGGCGACCAGTCTAGATCCGGGTCGTCATTCATCCTGCTGGGAAAACCAAACAAAACTTCAAAATCATACATATCCCAGGGTGATGATTGTTATTGTACAAGGGGGCATTGCATGAATCCTGAACACTCCTAATGCAGTTGTTGCATGTCACCTAACACCTGGCTTCCTATTGTTTGCTACTGATAATTTTGCATTAAAAATTGTAGTAACATTCACTTTGACCTGCTATGAATACAAGAAACTTAACTAATATGATCAGTTATGTAGGTCGTTCCTGATGACAAAAAGAAACTGAACTAAAATGCTAATTTATCTATATCGTTATGCAATTGGTCGTATGTCACGCTTGAATACGCAACCGGGAACAATGGACAGATGCAGTGAATCAGCATTTGTTATTACACTGAGGGCATGGAAATGGCAGTGAGGGAACAGCGCATCATTATTCTTGCTTCACACCAAGGTACAAAAACAACGAACACGGTGCAGAAAAGGCATAAGTCTTCCCATCAACGGCAAGAAATGAAAATATGGAGCGGCGCAGCTGATCAGGATGGCCCATTACTAAATGCTATGGGTGTAGTATGCTGCAATGGTTATTCAATTATAAGTTTTAAGTATAATTAGTACCAGTTTTCTCTTTTAGTTTTCTGCTGAATAATTGCAAAGATGCTTATGTCCACTGGCCACTGCTATATTGCACTGCTATATTGTTTCGGATTGGAACTCTATAATCATGGGGATGGTGACCATGGATAAAGGTAGTATTGCAATGGGCAAAGTTGGTATATTTTATAAGTAAGCTTTGGCAGCGAAGCCAGGACTTACATAAGGAGGCAGGCAGGCAGTCATTTTCATTTCCATAGCCTTAGGTTCAAATGAAATGCCAGTCTGGGCCATTTGAGCAACCTCATCTGGGCCAGCCCATGTGGTTTTCTGGAAACTGACCTCTTGCAGCGTTAAAATAATGGTTTTTCGTTAGGTGTGAGATGTCGAAACGAGAACAGTAGGATGTCGAAATTTGCTATGGAATTAGTGTCATTTAAAATGCTTTTGATATCTTTCAGACGCAACTTTGAGCCAATGGCGCACTTACAACTGTACCTTTATCATTTGTTTTGAGATTCACAACTTATCAAGCGCTATATTCGGGATAGCGAGGAAAAAACCTATGATATAAACCACCATTTTATGGAAAATCACAGAGGTAATCCATTTACCTGAAATTGAGTTGCGAAACCTTCGTCTTTCGCTATCCCTTATCGAGAGCATGAGCTTATCTTACTACTTATCAACGAGATACTGTTAGAAAGGAGACAAGAATACTTCATAAGGACGTATCACTACACAGGATGTCGATACTTCTTTGAGAAGGATGTCGATTGAGCGCTCAGAAAGTGGTATATTCCACCCTATTTCACGAATAAATTATCACTGAGCTCTTGCCATGGGTGGATGATAGAGTTGGCACCTTTTTGGTATGGCAAAACAACACCACAAAATAGTATGCATGCTTTTTCTTGTGCCATATCAGAATTGGCAGTGCCAGTGTCAACATGTCCTTAACAACGATACTAAAATATTTATTTCAAATTGATGTTTGTTTCCAATTTGCTACATTTTAATCAATCCCCAAGCTTAGGCTTATCTAATATGAAACAGAAACATAAAGAACATAACATGCCAATATTTACAACCATACCTATTCCTAAAACACTTTGAATGTACCTAGTAAGAATGAATCAGGTGCAGTAACTCCTTATGATCACCATTTCACAATAGGCTATACAATAGAAATTGTAAGTACAATCTAGCCAAAAGTAACACATATGTAGTTGATATTTTTCATGAAAAAATAACAGAAAAACCACAAAGTGGATCACCTGCAAATTGCATGCTACCTCTGTGTTCTATGGTCTGCAATGACATAAATGACTTCATCCTTGGCCAACACAGCCAATGCATCTATCTAGGTCAGGGTGCCAAAATTCAGTTTTTGTTGGACATCAGATGTGCATAAAAGGTTAGAATTATGCTGTGCAAGATGTATCAAATAACATATGAGCAATTCCTGCTGAATGACACTGTAATACAAGTTTATGTGTTCCATAAAATCTTCAGATGGCTATATTGTTTGCTTATCACAGGTACTGCTATCTGTTGTCATTGATAAAGATGACAAAATGTGTGGGTTTGTGAAATTTTCACATAAGACATGAGACATTGAAAAAAATTAAGATGCTGATGCTTTCCTGGTAATCTCTTGCTGCTGCTTATGCTATGCTAATTATGCTGTAACTATGCTGTAATTATGATAATTATGCTCTGCTGCATATGTTAATAATAACTTAGCTGACCTTAAATAACTCTTAAATACAAATAAAAATGGAAAAAATCAGGCTTTACTGGTGTGTTGATTTTTGGGATGATGTACCCATAAAATAAAATATCAATCTTTCTTGATGTTGCAAAGGCAACATAACCTAACCTAACATAGCTTAACCTCCCTTTAGAGAAAAAAAAATCCCAAAATTAAAAATTAAAAATGGAAAGAAATTTATTTGCAGAAGATTTTTGAGAAAAAACCTAACCCAACCTAACGAAACAAATGCTTTTGAAGAAAAAATAGCTTTCTTTTTTTTTGAAAATTGTGAAGAAAAAATTCCACAAAAAATCAAATTAAAAAAACCTAAGCTAACCTAGCCAAACCTAATCCATTTGTTTACTTTATGGAGGCAAATGTGCAAAAACTTGCTTTGTTACCACCTTAAAGCACAATAGTACTGCCTAACCAAGGTATAATTGGCATCACAAATAGCTCGACAGTCAGGCTGGACATCCAGGCACCTGAATATTCTGCATAGGTATACTGTTTCCCACCACACCTAGGTGCCATTGATGTCACAAATCGCTTAGCAGTCAGGCTGAGAGTCTTGGCACCAGAATATCCTGCATATGTATACCATTTCCAACCACACCTATGCCTAAGCAGGATATTCAAGTGCCAGGACTCCCAGCCATTTGTTTGCCAAGCTATTTGTGATGCCAATAGTACCATGCAAGAAAGCAATTTTTAATGGAAAATGTCAAAGTAATTTTTTCTTTAAAACATTTTTAAATAAAAGAAAGTAGCCCAACCTAAGCTAGCCTTTGCTTTGAAGCAAAAAAAGCTTCTTTTCTTATTAGAAAAAAGAAAAGTTTTCTAACTTACACTAAAAGCCTACATAACATAACTTAACCAAACAGACCCTTTGTATGCTTTATGGAGGTGAAATGTGTGTAAAACTTGAATCAGCACCTTAAACTGCAGTAACACCAAATTTCTTTCATCTTATTTTTAAAATTTAAAAAAAATCGGGCAAATTTGGAGAGCAAGGTAACTTGATTTTTGTTTTCATATGATGTTTTTTGATGTGATTAAGGTGATGTGACAACTCATTTTCTCAGCAAATGATTACTTTTAAGCCAACGGCAGTCAATACAATTGATGATGTCATAGGCACAGGTCTGCAGCTTATAGCCTTGATGCTTCAAGAAGGAAATTTTGAATCTCGTGGCAGTGAAATTCCTTAAAAAACAAACACTAGAAGACATTGGAACAAATTGAGCAAATAACCCTGCTGGGAATGGCTCTGTATTGTCAGAAAAATTATAAACTTGCATGTTTGTATCAAAAGAAAGCTAAATAATTACCTGAGATACTGGAGCACAACTGATACACCACGAGGCTAGGCTTACAGTAATACGAGTGGTACCCATGGCTGCATGTGGTTTGTCTACCAACTACTAAATAAATAAATCATAGAATAAATAAAATAACCTAACCTTACCTAACCTAAACTAAGATAATGTAGCATAATATATATAATATATTGTAGCATAATATAATCTAACATAACCTAACCTAACCTAACTGGAAAACCAGAATCCTCCCAAACAAACATTTCCACCATGATGCCATCAAAGCTTGCAGACATTAAGAGGATCTCAAGGAGCTTCTGGCCTTGATCGAAGGTTTGGACGCATCTGGAAGGAAACATTCGTTGTTGGGAATGCATATGTAAAATGTTTAGGAAATGCCTTGAAGAGGACCTGTTCTTACACCAGTTTGTAACAGAACCAACTAGGCAGGGCTCATTCTTGGACCTTGTATTCTCAGATTTAAGTGATTTAGTCCAAGACTTGACTGTAGGAGAAACTCTGGGAAGAAGTGACCATAACATAGTGAGATTCAAGGCACATGTAGCAGGGACAATTAAGGATAATTTGGCAAAGTTCCAAATTTTAACAGGGCAGACTTTGACTGCATGAGAGCAGCTTTAAGTGCCATCAAGTGGGAAGAAGAATTCTCTGATTTAAATGCCTGTGAAATGTGGGAAAAGTTCAAATCTTACTTGAAGGAAATTCAGATTATATGTGTCCCCCAAAAGCAAAGGTGCAAAAGAAGGGTAGGAAAGCCAGCATGGCTTACACCAGATTTGACAAAAGCAATTAAGGCTAAGAAAGATGCATTTAGAGTATTTAAGGAAGCTTCAAATATAGTAAATCTAAGGTTGTATCAAAAAGCTAGAGATGCTGTGAAGCAGAAAACCAGATCAGCAAAGCGAGCCAAAGAATTGGATTTGGCTAGGAACTGTAATGGGGACAGTAAAAAGTTCTTTAGTTTCTACAAGCTAAGTAAAGTTTCAAGCACCATTGGTCCACTGCAAGTAAATGGGATTATGTTGAGTGAGGATGGTGAGATGGTTGAGAAACTGAGCAAGCAGTTTAAATCAGTGTTTACGGTGGAGGATGTGACTAATCTGCCAACTGTGAACCACAGCTCAGTGACAGGTGATCAGTTTCATGATGTTGGTTTCATTGATAGTGATGTTATTTTGAATTATATCAGGAAAATAAAGCCAAACAAGGCAGCAGGACCTGATGGAATTTATGCTAGGGTATTGCGGGAAGCTGAAAAGGAACTGGCAATTCCACTTGGTATAATATTTTGTAGATCAGTTTCACAAAATGAAATTCCAACAGATTGGAAAAGGGCAAATGTAGGTCCTATTTTCAAGAAAGGAGAAAGAGGGAAAGTTGAAAACAATAGGCCAGTAAGCCTCACATCCCTAGTCTGCAAGGTACTTGAATCAATTATCAAGGATATAATAGTTAGTTTTCTGGAAGGAAACAGATTGATTCAAGATACTCAACATGGGTTTAGAAAAGGGTGATCGTGTCTCACAAATCTCTTGGACTTTTTTAATTTTGCTACAGAACAATTTGATAAGGGAAATCAGGTTGATGTAGCATATCTTGACTTTAGCAAAGCCTTTGACAAGGTACCTCATAAACGGTTAATGATGCAGCTTCAGGTCCATGGTATTGCAGGTAACATCCTAAAATGGATAGAGTTGTGGCTTTCAGATAGACAGCAGAGTGATGCTAAATGGTACAAAGTCATCATGGCAAAATGTTCTTAGTGGAGTCCCCCAGGGGTCAGTACTGGTATTGTTCAGTGTGTTTGTAAATAACATTGAAAGTGGCCTAAGCAGTAAGGTTTTGAAATTGCAGATGATTTGAAAGTATTTAGGGCAATAACAGGGCACAATGAGCAGGTCTTGCTGCAGAAAGACTTAGACGAGCTTGTGAAGTGGTCCGAAAAATGGCAAATGAAATTTAATTTTGATAAGTGCAAAATCATGCATGTAGGTAGGCAGCATATCAAGGCTCGGTACTTGATGGATGGCCGAGTACTGTCTGTGACTCAGCGGGAGAAGGACTTAGGTGTTATTTTGAACACAAAATTGGGGGCATCAGAACAGACCAAAGAAGCCAGGAAGAAGGCACTAAGAATGCTTGGGGCAATAAATAGGAATGTATCATACAAAAGTGAGGAAGTCATCAGGAAGCTTTACTGTGCATGTCAGGCCACATTTGGAATACTGTGTCCAAGCTTGGTCCCCTAGTTATGAAAAAGATTGTTGGCTTTTAGAGAGAGTACAAAAGAGGGCAACGGAAATGGTGAATGGCATAGGCAACCTGGTATATGAGGAAAGATTGAAGAAACTGTATGTTTTCACTTCGATATGGAAGGCTGAGAGGAGATCTCATCGAGGTCTTTAAATTTGTTCATGGTCAGGAACAGGGTTATCTCAGGGAACTGTTTGAATTTAACAGAAATGATGCAATTAGAGGTCATCAATTCAAAATTAAAGTTAATCACAGCAGGACAAGGTTAAGACAGTCTTTGTTCACCAACAGGGTAGTAGAACACTGGAACCAGCTGCCAGAAACTATTGTCAGTAGCAACACATTGAACATCTTTAAAAACAGCATTGACAATCATTATACGAATAGGGGGCTTGTTTTTATGTATTCCAGGGAGAGTTGATCAGCACATTTGGTGGAAAACTGGTTCAGTGTACAGAGTGCAACCAAGAAGGGCCCTTGTGGCTCATAGTTGCACTGATCTTTCATGTCTTTATGTCTTTTATATGTAATTAAGCTAGAAACATAGGATTTTCGATGTCAGTGAGTATTGAATTGAGTGCATGAAGTGTTCAATTTCTTCTTTATCATGTCTGTGACACACCAGGTATGGATAATTATATACTGTGGGCTATATTTGTAGAGTGAAGATTATGATTGTGTATTTCTTTGCCAACTGAAAAGTAATCATTTGTGGAGAAAATGGTAAACCAGGGCAAATATATTGATCAAGGTAAAATAGGCTTTTTTGGATTTTTTTAACGCAGGGTATTTTAACGTAAAAATGATGATGCGACCACTCATTTTCTACGCAAATGATTACTTTTCAGTTGGCAAACAAATACACGATCATAATCTTCACTCTGCAAATATAGCACATCGCGCATAATTATCCGTACCTAGTGTGTCGCAGATGTGATAAAGAAGAAATTCAACACTTCATGCACTTAATCTAATACTCTGACATCGAAAACCTTATGTTTCTGCCTTAATTCAACATTTATTACCGAGAATTGCCCTTGCCGAGAATGAAAACTCGCAGCCCGACTTCTTGTCCGCAGCCAAGGCCGGAAGTTCCTTGCGATTCTGTATTATTTATTTCTCATATATTTGATGACGTCATGGCAGAAAAATTTGTTTCGGACAATTCTGGTTTTCTGGCTAGGTTAGGTTAGGTTAGATTTTATTATCATATAATATATTTTATATATTATGCTACATTATCTTAGTCTAGGTTAGGTTAGGTTAGGTGATTTTTTTCTATTATTTATCTATTCATATGTAATTTTTGAACTCTTCACCATAAGCAGAACACGGCAGTTTTTCCAGTATATGCAGTAACAATATGCAGTGTAAGAATGGCAGATAATGTAGCATAATATAAAATATATTATATCATATCATAATATAATCTAACCTAGCCAGAAAACCAGAATTTTCCGCAACAAATTTTTCGATTATGTCATCAAATATATGAAAAATAAAATAATACAGCATCGCAAGAAACTTCCGGCCTTGACTGCGGATGCGTCAGGTTGCGAGTATTCATTATCGGAAATAAATGGTTGAATTAAGGCAGAAACATAATGTTTTCAATGTCAGAGTATTAAATCGAGTGCATGAAGTATTGAACTTGTTCTTTATCACGTCTGTGACACGCCGGGTACGGATAATTATATGCGATGTGCTATATTTGCAGTGAAGATTATGATAGTGTATTTGTTTGCCAACTGAAAAGTAATCATTTGCAGAGAAAATGAGTGGTCGCATCGTCATTTTTACGTTAAAATGCCCTGTATTTAAAACAAATCCACAAAATCAAATTTTACCTAGATCGACATATATGTAGTCGCTGGGTCCGAATTGCAAACACGTCTGACAGCTTTCAAGTCTAACCCGCCCGGGCGTACCGCACGTCCGGTCACCGTCAGCTTTATTCTCACACTCCCGCGGCCGGGGATCTTTTGGCGCGAAGCAACAAGCCAATCGGAATGCACGCGTCGCCTTGGCGACGCGCGGGACCATGACGTCACACGTCTACACTCTATAAACCTTGAAAAAAGGAGTGCACACGCACTCAACGCACATGACCTAGACATGACACCGGAGCGAAATGGCACACGATGTATCGCCACGCTGTTCGAACTATAGTCCCAAGTGGTCGTCAGTAGCATGGCAACTGGTTTATCCGCAACACAAAGACTGATGTCACGACTGCGCAAGACCGTCGCAAGTCTTAATAGGGTACGCACTAGATTTCAGCACAAGGCATCTAGCACTCGCCATAGGCGCCCAAACGACTGAAGCGTTCCACAATCCGCACAGACATTACACAGTTTCACAATGTGGTGTAGACCCGAAACAAACCGCCCATCCACTAACGCATCCCCGGCGGGATCCTCATTTCCGCCCAACGCTAGTTATAACAATTGGTACACTAGCATCTTATTCTAACATCGCGCAACCTCACATCATACACGCGTTTACACTGTAACTAACGACTATTCTAACAACACCCAACCAGGAGCTCGCTTAACCCGACTCGATCGTCGCAACACAGTTGGCGGTACACTCGGGGGAAGTCCAGGCCCGGGGTCACCTGTCTCTGACCCCACTCCCTCCACGGATGGGACAACATCAGGGCTTTATATTCCTAAGCTAACCGTAGTGCCCGTTAACGCCGATTCTGTCCTGACAGCGGGGCACCCATCCTCTTCCTCCCTCTGAACGGAAGTTGCTTGGGTGGGACCCAGATCGCCGCTGTTACTGTCGTCACCACCAGCCGCTAACGCATCCGCGCCGAGATCCCCACTTTCCCCAACGACGCGAGTTCCGAGAGCGGTGCTTCCGGAGGAAGGATATGAACCCCCTTCGCCTCCAGATTCCAGCACGCCAGGTCGGAATATGCCACATCGAACGGGTGGTGCGGGTGACCTAACCCCGGACGCCGGGGCGAGCGGCTCACCGACGCCCTGCCTCTCATCATCCACACTCAAGCCACGTCCTGCTGGTGTGTCTGTTACACCAGCTGCACATCCAGGCACTGCATCCCTGGTCACCTGAGCGGTCGTTGATTGCAGTCTGTTATGATGCACTAGAATCGTCTTTCTGCTCCCGTGCAGACGTATCCGATAATTTACATCACCCACTCGGCTTAGGACTGTTGCCGGCTTCCAGGGGCGGACAAACTTATAATACTGACCTCTCGGCACGACACTCTTATACAACAGGACCTGATCACCAGCCTGAAAGGTATGCTCGCTCAGCTTCTTTTCGTAGGCTCTCTTGTTGCGCGCGTGTCGCCTATTCGACGCAGCGATCCCAAACTCTCTCGCTTTGCGCAGACTGGTACACAGGTTGTCCACGTACTCGGACACCGTCCGAGATTTCGCCACCGTAGGCGCGTGCAGATTCGCTTCCGCTGGGAGCCGGGGCTCTCGAGCGAACATGAGAAAGTAGGGCGAATAGCCGAGCGACGAATGCACCTGGGACCGATACCCGAGCATCAACAGCGGCAGATGAACATCCCATTCCGAATGATTGTCATCTAGATATCTCGCCAACATCGTGATGATAGTCCGTATTATCCTTTCGACCTTTGAGTTACCTTCGGGGTGGTACGCGGAGATCCGTGATTTTTCAATGCCGAGGATACGGCAGGTTTCCGTCATGACTGACCCTACAAAATTCGCGGCGCAATCGGAGTGCAAGCGCCGTGGACAGCCGAACCGAGCGACAAACTCGTTCACAATGGTTGTCGCCACTGTCGTCGCTTTCATATCCGGAAGAGGATACACCTCATACCAGCGGGTGAAGTGATCACACACAACCAACAGATGCTTGTTTGCACTTCCGGTAATCAGCAGACCGGTCAAAAAGTCAATGGAAATCGTATCAAAAGGTTCATCTGAGTAGAGCTCACCAAGGGATGCACGTGGCCGCGGGATCGGTTGACTGTGTAAGGTACACTTCTGGCACTTGCAACAAAACTCCTCGGTTTCAGCCGGCATCTGACTCCACCAGAACCGAATCCTCGCCTGGGCCAACAATTTCTCGGCCCTAAAATGTCCTCCTGTTGAACCAGCATGAAGTGAGGTTAGTACTCCCGGCACCAGCTGCCTTGGAACCACCAGCTGCAACCGCTCGCTCTCACCAGCTCGTGGCTTGTACATTCGATACAAAATGCCATCAATCAACTGCAGTCGTCTCCACTGCTTAAACAGTGGCCTAGAGGAACCTGACACCGTGGTTCGTCGCGGCTTAACTCCAGCCGACAAATGTTTCACAATTTCACTTATGCTAGGGTCCTTATCCTGTTCCTGTCGCAGATAACTCAAGGACCAGGAGGAAGCATCCACCTCGCGAACTGACTCAGCTACTTCGCCGGTCTGTGTCTCCGCATCCACTCTGTCTGCCGGACGCCTACTCAGCGCGTCCGCCACCGGATTCTGCACACCCGGGCGAAACACTATCTCATAATCAAACTCGGACAAGATCTCAAACCAACGAGCGAGCATGCCGGAAGGCTGCTTGAAGTTTATGAGCCATTGCAGGCTGGCGTGGTCGGTACGAATCTTAAACTTACGGCCCAACAAATAGTGCCTAAACTGCTGCACGAACAGAACGCACGCTAGCAACTCTTTACGAGTTGTACTGTAATTACGCTGAGACTTGGACAACTTCCGACTCGCATACGCCAGCGGTTTCTATTCGCCGTCCTGTTCCTGCAGGAGAACGGCTCCAGCACTCAAGTCCGAACAATCACAGTCCAGAATGAACATACCAGCGTCCGCGCCGAACTTGGGCAGCGAAATCACAGGCGAAGTCGACAGCGCCACCTTCAGTGCTTCGAACGATGCTAGCACCTCCTCTGACCAACTAAACTTTACGTCTTTCCCCGTCAGCGAAAACAGCGGCGCTGCCATCTCGGCGAACGATCGCACGTACTTCCGAAAGAACGATGCTAGCCCTAGAAAACTACTCAACTCTTTTTGGGTGCGTGGAGTGGGCCACTCAGCCAGCTGCCGGATCTTTTCAGGGTCAGCAGACAAGCCCTCGGGGGTCAATACATGACCCAGAAATGTTACTTCCGTTCGGAACAACTCGCACTTTCCCGGATTCAACGTAAGACCTGCCTGCTGTAGCCTTTCAAACACAGCATCCAGCTTAGTCAGGACATCATCAAAGTCTGCTCCATGCACTATGACGTCATCAAAATAGTTCACGCACGACAGGGGACGCAAATCACGTAAAACTATATCCAGCAGACGCGCACACGTAGACGGGGCCGACTTGCACCCGAATGGCACACGAACAAACCGATGTGCACCGAATGGAGTCACAATCGTAGTCTTATCTCTATCCCGTTCATCAATGCTTACCTGAAAATACGCATTATTCAAATCTAGGACACACCACATCTTCGATCCTGCCAAGATCTCAATAGTGTCGTCAATCCTCGGAATCGGATATGACGAGGGCGTCGTCACGGCATTCAACTGTCTCATGTCAGCGCACATCCTGTACTGCCCAGACTTCTTCCTTACCGAACATATGGGGGAAGCCCATCCCCCTCCATCAGACTCCTCGAGAACTCCTTGTTCTACTAATGTCTCGATTTGCGCCCTCACCTTGTTCCGCAAATGGGGTGGTACACGCCGGGCCGCCTGACTCACAGGCGCATGGTCACCAGTATCAATCGTATGCGTCGTCACCGTGGTGTGGTCCAAATGACCATCAAACATCGACTTATGTTTGTCAATAACTCGTCTGACCGCCTCCTTCTGTGCGTCTGACAATGGGGACTTACTCAGGTCAATATGCCCACTTGGTTCTACGTATTTCGAAGCTGGCTCACTGTAACTACCCCAGGAGTACAAGCTGTGCTCGCCGAACCCCACCTCAAGTTCGCCAATTTCTGAGCGTCTAGGAATGCTAATTGGCTCCGTCGTAATATTACGGACGAGAAATGGGACAGAACTCCCTACTAAATCGACCACTACTGGAACAAACTCGAGACCACAAATGTTCAACGACGGCTCCACTACAGCTGAGCCTATGTAGTCACAATTGGGCACCCATGCACTCAGAACTGTTTCCTCACCCGGTGGAATTATGACACTACTCGACATCACCAAACGACCAACTGACACGGCCTCCGCCGACACCGAGCGAACTGACTCAGCCGGGGTTAATATCAATCTCTTTCTCTTCATATCAATCACGCATGGACAAGCTCGTAGAAAGTCAAGCCCCAGTAGGCACGGCACATCTATGTGGTCCGACACGAAAACACTCATGTTCACTGGCATTCCGCAACATGGAAGCACAGAGTGGCTTTGCCTGCCAGTGGCAGCTCATCTCGTGACGCCGTCTTGGCCCGCACTGCAGTCTTACGTAACCTCGGGGAATTTGGCAAAAGGTCGAACGCTGCTTGGTTCAGAATACTAATGTTGCTGCCTGTGTCCAGCAGACACTTACAGTCGACTCCCGAAATCTTAGCCACAAATGTCATGTCCTCGTTCAGTGAAACCCATCGGTCGCCTGGGTCACCGTCGGTTATGTTCGCTTCCCTCTCGGTTTCTCTCCAGGTCCCTTTGTCCCTTCCGGAATCACATCCTCTCAGCCCATTCCTCACGGCCTTTGACTGGGTCCGGGTCCCCCCATGGCCCCTCGGGTGGACCCGCGGAAGTTTCCCAAATACCTCCCACACACTTCTGGCACATGCCCCTGACAACCGCATTTCGGGCACCTAACATCTCGCTTGTCACAGTTTTACCTCATGTGACCAGGCTGGCCACAGGCGTAACACTCGCGCGGCCTACGCACAGGTCCACTGGACCTGAGTCCAGTCTGGACTTGGAGCTCTAATTCGGCTATCCTCTTCTCTAACCGAGCAACAGCTGACGCTTCAGGCTGGGCCCCCTTGCAGCCATCTGGCGCACCGGCTGCATCACGTGCCGAGCGGCACTGCACACGTGACGTACTTTTGCCACTGCATCCTCAAAAGTACTCGCTCCCGACGCGACAACAGGCGAGTAGAGGTCGCCTGGAAGTGCCCACAGGAAATGGTTGTATAGCAGACCCTCCAATTCCTGTCCTGGGAATGCTTGAGACACCATCTTCTTAAGCCGTATCACAAACGCATCTAGCGACTGGGATGGGTCGTACCTGAGATCCATAAGGGCCACATGGTGGTCCACAGAGCTACCACTGCTGAAACTCCCCTTCAGGCCGAGCTCAACTTCACCATAAGACTCCTTCTGTCGGGCACCAAGGGCATCGACCGCATCCCTTGCGATTCCTGTTAGACACAATGGCAACATATCCAACTTCCGGCTCTCGTCCCAATCATGAAGCCTACTGAACCTCTCATAGTCGTCCAAAAATATCTGCACCGAGCCACCTCCGTCGAAGCTTGGCATACCAACCATAGCAAACCTTGGCTCCATTCTGCTAGTTCCAATGGGCTTCAACTACAGACTTGTGAACACGGCTTATACTAGTCACTCGACACTTCCAATATCCAAACGCGTCTGGCTCAACTGAATCACGCCACGCGCCTCATTAAATCGACATATATGCCTCGCCTTGACAAGGCACTCACGGTTCCGACGCTGAGAATCGCACGCAGGAGTTGCGAGTCAGTCCTGCGTAGGGCCTTAGCCGTGTCCTCGAGATGCCACGTTGCTACGCGGAGTCGTTACGTCATCTCAATCAGCTGGCGCGCAGACGAGTACTGGAGGCGCCTGCTAGTCTGTCGTTGCTAGGCGACCACAGCACTCACCAGAACCTGTATCTGGCATGGCCGCCATCTTGCTCGCGACCCCCAAACTCATCACTTGCACGCAATCCTTCTGTGTAAGTGGCTGCACTCACGCGTCACACCGAGCCAAGTCATAAGTCACTACACACCGTTACGACAGGATTCCGACGACGCGAATCCGCTCCTCAGTTCTCAGTCCGCCACAACACTCAATCGAGTCATCTGGCTTCCGTCGTGCGAGTCAGACGATCCGAAAGCTGTCAATCCGACCGCTGCCACCAATGTAGTCGCTGGGTCCGAATTGCAAACACGTCGGACAGCTTTCAAGTCCAACTCGCCTGGGCGTACCGCACGTCTGGTCACCGTCAGCTTTATTCTCACACTCCTGCGGCCGGGGATATTTTGGCGCGAAGCAACAAGCCAATTGAAATGCACGCGTCGCCTTGGCGACGCGCGGGACCATGACGTCACCCGTCTACATATATACCGAAATTTTTGGGAAACGTGTGATTACAAAATAATTGTTTTCTTGCATGGAAGGTTAGGCTAGATTATATTATCGCTACTCTTCGCCCGCGACCAATCGGTGTGAGAGATTGGCGACGCTACATGACTCAACGGTCGACGTGTCGTAAAACCAATAACCAACCAACAACAACTAGATTATATTAGGCTATGCTACATTTTTTTTTATTTTGTAGGTAGGTAGGTATGTTACCTTTTATGCTATATTGCTTACCTAACCCTTTTTGGATGTTAGGTACATATTTTTTCTCCCAACTGAAAAGTATGCATTTGCCCTTGCCAAGGAAATGAGTGGTCACATCGGGTCTATATCAGAACCTCTAATACTCGAAGCCGATAATGCTTCAGAACCTATAATACTCAAAACCTATAGTGCTTCAGAGCCTCTAAATCGTCGTCTTGGGGGACTTTTCAATACCTATGATACTCACAACCTATAATGGCTCAAACCATATAATGCTTGGAACATATAGTTGTTCAGTATATCTAATATCCAAATGCTATAATGCTTCAAAGCCTCTAATATTACGTCCTGGGGATGTTTCAAAACATATAATGCTCAAAACCTATAATGCTTCGAAACCTATAATGCTCAATTCCTATAATGCTTCGTTTCAACTAATATGGAGAAAGTATAACTCTAGACGCAATTAATGCTTCAAAACCACTAATGCTCAAAGCCTATAATGCACAGAATCTATAATGCTCAGAGCCTATAATGCTCAAAACCTATAATATCAGCTGACGACTGCATGCCATAATCGACCGTACGGTTCACTCCACGTCTCCACCGTAGTCTACCAATGGGAGACACCGCGCGAAAGCTTCCAGGTGCATCCGCCAGAGCGGCGACACATGTGAGTGTAGGACATGGATTGCTCACCGCATTGGCCGCGTTCATGCATTTGGCTCGTGAAGAGCGGGAGATTGGAGTGGATGCTCCCGGAATTGAATTACTTGTCGGTGATTTCTAAGCTGAGTCACTGGTTTTACGAATAGGTAATTTCAGTGTCTAGGCAGACCACACCAGGGGCGGATCCAGTTTTATAGGGGCAGGGGTCGATTACTCCGCCTTGTCCGCGGCCGGGCTGAAGAAGAGAAGATCGCACGCTCGTGGTGCTCCCTTGCATGGAATAGGTATGCGTACGCTGAAGACCAATAATCAGTGGCGTCGCCAGGAAGTTCTTCCAGTGGAGGCAAGGATCAAAAGCAGCCTCCTGCCCCACCCCATAGGGGACCTCCATGGTGTTAGGGTCTCCTACTGTTTTTGTGTTGTTGTCTCATGCTGTTCTGTAAATTGAAGGGTGTGCATAAATGAGTACTTAACCTTCATACCAAGAATCGCATAAACCATTTGTTGAACCTTTGTCTCCAATCAGGTTCGATTTATTCATCCCCACTTTTGCATTCTTGTACATGATGCACATGGCACAGGTGATATATGGATACTCACGGGACCGTTTGGCAACGTACCGAAAGGACAGCCACCGTGACGATGTGCCTTTGGTGGGTATTGGGGAAGTCGAGGAATGTTGAACCTATTATCACTTAGGAGGACCTGGAGCGCATGGGGTGAAATAGACTGATTATTTGTACACATATTCCGAATTGGTGATCTTTTGGGCATTTCAGTCGCATCAGAATTGTTCTCAAGCAAATTTAAATTATTGATATTTTGAGTTGTTCTGACGTATCGCCCCTGTCTCAACGTACCTTAGGCGTGGGGTAAGTTGATCCTATTGGTGGGAAATGTTGATCAGAAGTCTTATTTATGGAAATAAATGTTGTGACGACTACTTGTGAGTGTTACTTTTAGTGCTGCAGACTTTTTATGATCATTTTTTTTGTCACCTGACGTGTTCTGGTGGCAAAGCAAGCAAGCGAGAAGAAAAACAACATTTATCCGCAAGTGCCCAGCAAAGATCTATAGAAATGTGAAATAAATGCATGTAGGCCATTTATCACCAAAAATCACCGTCCGACTGGTTTCATCTGTCAAAGAGGGGAGAAAAGGCAAGCGCTGGAGCGCCTCCGGAATGGCGCGGTCGCCACCCCTCCCAAATCCCCTCCCTGGGCAGCAGAGTAAACAGGGGAACACCACAGTGCAGCGGCACCGTTCTATGTGTGCGCAGCTTCGGCTAGATCGCAGGTCTCCGCCCGTCCCATGTACCCTACCAGCCGAATTTGCAGCACAGTGCCCGAAGATGTTTCGGATGATCTGTTGTAGATAGTGTAGGGGTGGCATGTCATAGAAATGAGATATGTTTTTCACTGGACATGAAAGACTAATTTAGGTGGTTGTTTCGAATCATGCTATCCGCATGCTATTTTCTGAAAAATGTCGTACTGTGAAAACACTACTGTGAGCACCGATCAAGTACCGCCTCATGCTCGTTGCACAGGGGTGAAGTTGTGTATACTGGGTGTCCCCGGACCCCCGAAGGCGTCCTTCCCCAATCAAGTATTTTAGCCTTTAACATGGAACTGTATGGAGCGGGACTCTCAAACCGACATGGATCCCCAATTACCACTATGCATCCCAAGACACCACAAATCGTGTTGTGAAGTTACACCCTTTGCGTGCGATAGCATTGAAATGTATTTACATTCCAAGGGCGGATCCAGGAATTGTGGGCAGCCGTCATGGCCTGGTGGGCCGCCACTTACTTTCTGTAAGTGGCGCCTCTGGCTGAAAAATTCGAGTCGGTGCAGTGCACTCGAGCCTTTTCAGAGGGGCGCCTTTTTCCGGCCGGAGGGAGCCACCTTCTCATGGGGGGGGGGGGCGCATGCCCCCAGTGCCCCCGATCCTCCTATTACATTGAACGTATGTTTCATTGCACACATTTATCTTCAATTTCATACCGCAACGCTGTAATAACATTGCAAAACTTGCCCAGAAGCAGACTCATTTCACTAGATAGCAGCACGTGATCCGTGCCTGGACCTACCTGGAGTTCCGCCACTTCTGTTCGTGCTGTTCGTGCTGTGCCACCAGTTCTGCTATGGGAAACGAAATGGGAGTCTGTTGATCAGTCACGGCCTGAACTTCCGTTTGTCAGGTTTGTCCGTTTTCATGGAGCTCCGTTGGTCAGGTGAGACATGGATTTCCGTTATTGAGGTACGATGTGAGCCTTCCTTGATCTGATACACAGGCCGTATGGTGTAGGCACGACATTGGCTTCTCTTCCACCAGTCTGATATCGTTCTCTGCTGAATCAGCATGACAGTCCACATTAAACTCCTTGACCATGGGAACGTGCCAAGTTTCGTGGACATTTGGACACCAACATTTCCTATGCGCATCCTACCAGAGCCTCCTCTAACATGTTAGGTAGGTAGGATTCGTCCCACCTAGTGCCGTGAAATCCCACCTAGTGGAGCGAAAAGTCCCACCTAGTCAACTGGAGTTTCAATGGAGAAAACGACCCAACAGAACTGTATTATAGTTATGTTAGCGGAAATTATTCTTCCTTGGAACGATGCATTGTTTTCAAGAACAAAACATGCACTTTTTGTTGCTTGCATTTTTGCAATTTGCTACCATGGTAGCAAGTTGGCAGCACTTATACTGAGGTCAAAGCGACGAGGATGGTTCAAAGTGGCATGTTTCTGTTAAAAACTCATGCTATAAAGCCACCAATTGGGTCTATTACAGTAACGTGCATATTTGCCCTAGGTGGGGGGAGGGGGCGAACGGATTTGGAGGGGGCACACCTAGCCCCATTTTGAAAAATTCCCATTTCGACCACTACTTTATAAAAAGGGCTGATATTAATTTGTTTAATAAAATAATTATTGGTCAACTTAGCTGTCCTGTGGAGGAGGGTCAAATTTACCACCATCGTTTCTGAATCACCGGATTTAAACCCTAAATCCCCTCGCCCGGTTCGAAGGTTTTTATTTTAGTAACCCTTGATAAGTCACCTCGCACTGATGAAATTACATGTCTACAAATCATTTTAAAACGCAAAATTTTCTAATTTCAGGCATTCTAGTTCATAACGCCCGGTCGTCACCACGCCAATGTTCGTGCTTGTGTACACCCGCCTTGCGCATTCGGTGCATTCGCCACACTTCGTGCGATTCTACGGTTTCTGCTGGGCCTCCTATATACGTTTAATTAATTGCTCCGACATCATAGACTTCCGCCATATTTGACGTTATGGAATGCTTCGTATGGTTGCGCGCTGGGAAAATTCGATTAATGCAATTCGATTATTAGTTCTCCTTCCCACATTTTCTGGTGGTTAAGAAGTCCGGATACCCGCTGAGCTTTGACGCACCTGTTGGCTAAATATGTTCCCAGATTGACTACGGAACCGAGGCTCTGGCTACGTGTTCCATTTTTGGACACGTTGCGTTTTACTCGCATATGGATGCTTTAGGGTTCCAGCCCATTTTTGTTATGGGCCCGGTACATTTCCGAGAACCCAGCTCTTGTTAAGGTTTATTGATTTTTGTGCACCAATTTTTTTTAATGGCGCGTTTTCGAAGTCCCCGATTTGTATATCTTAGTGCCCGTTCTTTTTGTTCCTGTTTAAGATCACTGCTTTCTGCGGGCCCCAGCCTGTTTTTAAGGCCCTCATACGGTCTCATGGCACCGGTTTGCTGTCAGGGCCTCCGGTGTTTTTTTTTTTTTTAGAGCACTCTGTTTATTTAGGGCTTCAACGCATGCTTTAAGGCCCTGTCGCTTATTGCCAGACTCGGTGCTCCTTGGAGGTCCCGGTGCATTTTCGACTTCCCCTTGTGCTCTCAGGGTCCCACTGTGTTTATTTGTGACTCTTGACGTACATTTCCTTGAACCCAGCACCATTTTGATGTTTGCGGTGCGATTTCTGGGGGTCCTTGCGCGACTTTTCGTGCTTAGGTTCGTGATTCCGGTGACCCACGCCAGTTTTCTGGACTCGACACGATTTTTGGGCACCATGTCTCTATGTTTTTGAAGTCTGAATCCCGGCCTGATTTTTCCGACCTCTCCCCCCCCCCGCCGGGTGCATGCTATTGTGTCCCGCGGCGATGTTTCGAGCTCCGGCGCATCTTTTTCGGGGTCATCGCGATTTTTTTAAAAAGCATCTGGTGCTATGTTTGGGGCTCCAGAACGTTTGTCCTGGCTCGGACATTTATTTTGTGGAATCCCTCCGTACTAAAAATTGCATCGAGACACTATGGGGTCCCGATGCATTTTTTGAGCCATTCTGTGCATATGTGAGACACTCGACGCCAATTTTTTCGGAGCTCCGAAGGGATTTTATTTTTTGAAGTCCCGACTCAAATTTGTGGGACCGGGATTTTGGTCCCGAGCGCGATATTTGGGGCGCCCAGTGCGAGCTCGCGCGTTGTACTTAGCTGATGCCCCAGCGCGATTTTCAAGAACCCCGGTGAAAAATGTCGGGCCCCGACGCGACTTTTCTGGGGCCTGCTGTATTAATTTGGAGCCCTCAACACGAATTCTGGGGTTCCCGACGCGATTTGTTGGAGACTCAGCGCTATTTTTGGGGGCACTGCCGCGAGTCTTGAGAGCCCACACATCTCAGGAGGGATGGGGCACTTGCCCTTTAGTACGACACTGCGGCTGCTCAACGATATTTTTTTACCGATGGCTTCCTTCAGAGTTGAAAGCCTCTTCGTTTTGACATCATTGTTCAAGATATATCGATATATGCATAGGGGAAGGCAACCCAAGGCGTATAAGACCTTGCGATAATGCAAATTTTGGGTTTCGCAAAATACAACTGTCCACCCCAGCGAAAACGCAAGATGGTCAAGGATCATATTATTCAAGAATGTTTTGGAAGCAGACATTCCTAACGCTTGCTGATTTACTACTACTACTACCACCCCTCAATGAACTTCAAATTGAACGAAAAACACGGTGATATTTACTTCACAGGGGAATCATGCATAGTTTTCATCCAAGCCTGACAAGTGCGAAATCTGCCAAACAAGTTGCCGAAAAGTCGTCACAGGTTAGTAACGTGAAGCTATCTGACACATTTTACACCAAACGTTCCGCAATTAATACCTACAGGTGTGCACATAATTTGGGCCCGCTAGCCCCCTCACCCCTCACGCACACACACACTTCGTTTACCTGCCATTTGGACACAGCTGGGCAGAATGCAACTATTCTGCTCAGAACCCCCTGGGCCACCGAAAGTGGCAAAATTCCCAAGTCCTGCGCCGGTGAAGACATTTTGCCACGTTCGCGAAAACAGGGCTTTGTTAACCCTAGAGCATCTCCAAGTGCAGAGAGCGAGCCACATGCGACGAGAGCCAGCGTTTTCTGCCGAGCGTTTTATTGGCTCGCAATTTGTGCCCGATTTCTACTTTCCTTTCTACGAGTCAATTGGTGATTTCCAATATCACTTGGGTGTTTTTAAAGTTTTGTTTTCTTTCATTACCTGTGTAGCAGTGGTAGTAGATGCACGCGATGGATGTGTTTACCAGTAATTCACAATATTCCGGGATAATAGTCATGTATGATTTGTAATACTCCGACTCATAGGTAAGGAGCTAGGTGAGGTTCACATTTTAGACACTTCGTCAATAGTAGCAGAAGGCATTCTTTTTGTAGTGCCCAGGGGCAAAATTAGACGCCTAGTTCAGTCTTAGGTGCACATTCATATAATTACTCCTAACTCCACAAAGGTCATCCGACGTCAAGCTAGGACATTAATCTTGGAAACCGTCGAAAAACGGTCGAGGTGAGCGAACCAAACGAGTGTCAATATCGAGAGTAACTCCAGCCTTGACTAGAGGGGTAATCATTTCACCACAGGACGATAAATAAGCCTTCGGTGCGTCATCGACATTCATGTTATGGGCGATATGGCGCCTTCGACAATTGGCACACTATTGGTCCAGGACATCAAATGAACCATCGGCAAAGGGAGCAGGACCTCGGTTAGCATGTTAGCTGGGTGGGCAAGCGTCCTAGTCGAACCAACTGGCCACCCATTCTGTCGAGCTGATCCACCCAGCTAAAATCTGCAAAATAGTACGGAAAATGGAAAACAGATAACCGTCCGTCACAGTCCGGCACCTATATCGCCAAATACAGGCGTTTTTTTTCCCCGAACAGCTGTGTACCTACTCAACGTAGGTGCCTACATTGAGAATGTAGGCACCTTCCTGGGCCATACGGACACCGCTCTTCCTAATATGAGGACCATCATTGGCTACATGATACGCTCCTCTTCCGACAAGAAAGGCATCATTTTGGGCGGATGGGTGCTTAGTGAATGCAGGCGTCCTCCTGGGCCAACCGGTGCTCTCTTTGCAGTCAGCGTTTACAAGGGCCAGGGAATACTTCTGTTGAAATTAAATGCGCCGTTTCAGATAGTTAGTACCCATGATGCAAATTTTGGCACCCTCCTTCAGCACTCTGGCGTCTTTCTTGACAGTACTAATACGGACACCCTTCTGAGTGCCACTCCTTAGAATGAATGCGCCTTCCTGGGCCAGGTGAACGCTTCCATGCAAATGTAGGCACACTTCAAAACACAGTGTAATGACTGGACCAGCATGACCAAAATGATGATTGGTACAGCTGTATAAGGCAACAAGGGCATAACGTCTCTTTCATACTCCACACACTTTTGTCAGATCATTGCCTCCAGGCAATTCTCTATAGTTCAGATCGAGAAGACGCCTGTCGATGTTATCATTCACGAGGGAAGAACTTATTTTCACATAATGACTCCAAGTATCAAGGCTGTACGACTCTAAAGCATGTTCGCAAAAACGTATGATGAACTACTTGGCAGAAGCAAGGACACGCCAAGGAAATTAAATACAGAGCATTCGTTTGGTGCACCAAGTACTATCTCCTCGGGAGAGCACCACCAAATGATAAAAATCTATCGGGTGAGCTCAAACCTCATAGAGGCTAAACTACCAGCGAGGTGACATTGGCTGAAAATAGAGGAAGAGGTTGCAAGCAACCGTTCCTGTAGGAACGCCGTTCTGGGGGACGCAGAGGCACAGCCAAGGGAGTGCCGCCTCCACTTAGCAAACAAAAATACACTAGAGCAAGGAAGAAATTGTGAGATTTTCAAAATGTAAAACCCTAAATTTTCGTTTTCCCGAACGCTCTCCCTTTTTGGTATCTCTTTTTAGTCGAGCCTGGCTTCCCTGGTTCTTTCTTGATGACGTGTAATTTCTCCTTATATGATAGATAAGAAAACTATGCTTCAAGGATTTATCACTGAGAATTCTTATTCTTGATGACGGCCGATATCGGTGAGGATGTTGAAGATAACAGATATTACACACACACATATATATATATATATATATATATATATATATATATATATATATATATATATATATATATATATATATATATATATATATATATATATATATATATATATATATATATATATATATATATATATATATATATATCTATATATATATATATATAGATTCTATATATATATATATATAGATTCTTCTTCTGAGCACATTGCATTGGAAAAAGAAATTCCAAATACAAAAATGCCTTAAACTGCAAATTTACCAAGGAGATATCGAGATGGGTGGTAAACACCAAAATTGTATGAGATCTCGTACCTACCTAGGTACCTACCCAGGTATGTAGGTAGGTTAATGTTTCAAAATCGTGACGGCCGGGTCGCCCTGAACACAAACAAGATCTGACTACATTTTTCGTTAATGATAAGCGGTCTGTTCCTGCCGAAACTTGTAACATACCATCGGAACATACCTCATTCTCGCCAATCGCCAGGCTGCGCCGGGCTTTACTTGCACGTTTCCTCGTCGGTTCCCCTGTATCCGGCCTCCGATTTCCCGGCTCGCCCGCCCCTTCACCCCGCCCCGTGAGGATTTCCCCTCGTTCCTCGTGGCTCGTCGTAATACTCAAGGCTGATCAAGGCTCAAGGCTTATCGAGTCGTAATATCGCCCCGTCCACGTAATCACGAGTTACTCACACGAATCTTACTTACCGTGGCAGAGGCGCAGCCAAGGGGGGCCCGAATTATAGAAGGCTCCACTGGGACTACAGGAGGCCTCCCTGGGATTTCAGCTGGGGTCTAGCCCTCATCATAAATTGCAGAAAACCCCACTGAAATTACAGGTGGCCCCACTGGGGCTACAGGAGGCCCTATAAGACTACGGAGGACCCACGGAATTGTAGGTGGCCCTCTGGGATTATAGGAGGCTCTACTGGTATTTATAGAGTAGTCTTTTTCTCACCCTCTCTGATGGGGCAAACTCTTCTGGCACGTTGATAGTCTAGGGTTTTACCTCGACGTTGGACGATATTAAGACCCCGGGAGTATTCATCCAATGGCTCAAGCCTTCATCTCAGTGCTCTGATCTCACATCTTGACACGCACCTCCAAAGCCAGCACTTCTATATTGTGCAAATTAGTCAACAGACAAATGGCCACGAAGATCAGACATTAACGGCGCAGCGTGATATAGCGTTAACAATGTAGCTTCACTTTGACAGACAGGTGCAACTACTTCACATACGATCTCCGACTCTCAGACAGAGTTGTCCGACGTACCTCAGTGTGGGGCCAGGGCGGCTAGCCAGGGCGGCTAGCCAGGGCGGCCAGCCGCCCGCCTAGTGACGACCGCCCGCCTCCAACGTTCGGTGACAAGAGGGCGAGCCCTCGCGGCACCGTCCGAGGTAACTCACAGTACGACACGTCACTGGTCACGTGACTTAGTCCACGTCACATGACTGACTGCGCGCGCAGTGGTTTGCTCATCCCCCGGCCGGAGAACAAAGGCGAACTCTGTGACTTCTACCGCAAGCGGCACGCTGTCTCTATCTCAGAGACATCAGAGACATCTTTGATGTTTCAGCATCTCGGTCCCCATCCATGGGAACCGGTGCTGAGAGTGCACCTCGGCAGCCTCGCGCCGGACACGTGAGCTGCTCAGATAATGCCAACTTGGCAACTCCGCGCACTGTACACAGACAGTCGACGGCTTGGGGCGCTGCAGCCCAACTGACATCATATCATCTGACGACGGCGGCGGCCGCATCAGGATACCGGATGGGAGGGGTAGGTGCAAGGTCCAATGATCGACCTCGACTGGAGCGGTGGCTTGCCTAGTCAGCACCAGACAGGCAGGCGCCAGGTAGGTGCCGGAAACTTGTCGCGCCAGTCGAACTGTGGGGAGAGGGCTGAATTTATGGAATTAGGAGGCCCCGAAAACCAACTTTGTTACAACACAGCGCGCAGGTCTAAAATCGCGAATTGAATTCACAGATCAATTCTGGGATCTACTAGACAGATCACGGCCAACATCAAGTACCGCCGAAGAAGTGAAGATGAAGAAGTGATCACCATAGCGTTCGAAGTTCACTGAAGATTCTGCCCACAGTGTGGCAGATAAGGCGAGGCAACTGCCTGCCCACCTGTGCGTGCCTCTCGGGCACACTCGAGCATATGCCGCTCAAGTTCTCGAGAGCACCATTCCGTCAGGCGCAGGTAGCCTGGTAGGGTGCCATGGCAGCGCAGCTCGGGCGGCGCCAGCTGTGAAAGCGTCGCCATGAAGCGCAGCTCCGGATGGTCAGTGGTGTGGTCAGTCCCACTGGTCGAAGTCGCCGGCAGTGTAACAGCACCGTCTCGATCGCGGTCATCTCTCTGTGGCAGATTAGTAAGTGGTGACGATATGAACTGCTCCAGCTCAAGTTAGTCAAGCACTATCTCCCGTTGATCAGATGAAGTCAGCTTTCTTTTCACCGGGTGGTAGGTCAGGAATGGTTAACTTGCTGTAAAGGTTGGGGACAAGACTCGGTTCGCAGGTACGGAGGCAGGTTAATTGTTCATTTTAGCCACTGCTCAAAATTAATACAACACTTCACAAGTAACAGCTCTCATAATAGGTGGCACTACACACGTTGCGTCTCTGTTCAATATAGGTGTCGCCACTTGCGTCAAGTTATTCCTAAGTTCCGATAGGCGGCACCACATTTGGCCTACACATTTTTTTATGTCAGGTGGCGCTACTTGCGTCCGTTATTCTCACCATGGATGGCGCTATCTGCCCTCCGGTGTTCCTGTATAGGTGGCGTCACTGTAGGTTGGCACTGTCAACTAGACAAAAATGTACACTCCAAACAAAAGCCAACTATGTGTCCTGGGCAGTCAAGGTTCAGCGAAAATGCAAAGATTTGAGCAATGGGAACGACTTCTACCAGACATACTCTACAAACATTCTGGCGTGTCTCACAGGACACCGGGGATCAGCATGAATCGTTGCTCTGTCATTGGACTCGAGTCTCGACAGTACTGAGTAGCAATCAGCTCAAACAGTCAGAGCTCTCTCAGGAGCTCAAGCAAGCGGCTTAACCCAAGCTAAGTGGCCTACAAACCAAGTAACTTCTTGATGCTCAGGTTAATCAACCATTCTTGTACCGAATACATATAGGCTGTGACATAGTAGTCCAGCAGCCTCTTGGCGCTCAAGTAAATCAAACTCGTCTTGCACCGCCGTATCCAACATACATACGCACAAACATACATGTTCCCAATATTTGTATTTAATTTGGCCACAAGTGTTAGCTAAATAAAATAAGTATGCTTTGCACTGGCAATAATTTCATTTTCCTCAAATAAAAATCCTTCAAATAATTACTCTCCTAAAGCAAAATCAATTCTGTAATATTAAGTTCCCTTGAAGGCGAATTATTCAAGTCCCAAAAATATTTGTATATGCCTGTCCTATTTAATTCTCATCTATTCCTATCATTATATTATTTTTTTAAGTAGATACCATCTATTTTTAAAGAGCATCAGAGTTCTTTATAATACTATGGTTTCAGATGAATTTCATTTCAATAATTTTCCATTACTCTAGGCTCATATAATTTTCATTTCAATTATTTGAGCAACTCATAAAATTAATTCTGACTCACTGAAGAATGGTTTGATATTTTCCTCAAACCATGAGCTCATATCTTGAGCCGTATTTAAATAATACTGTTGGCAATGCCACAATTGGCATTTCAACTTATTTAATCAAGTTATCATTTTCCAAAATAATTCATATTTAATCAAGCAACCATTTTTCAAAATCATCTCACGTATATTAGGCTTGACTAATTATATGTTTCAATTTCGTATCAGAGTCCACACAATAATTTACTTTGGTATCAGAGTCCACACAATAATTTACATTGGTATCAGAGTCCACACAATAAGTTACAAGTATGGCATACGAAGATCAGCATACATCAAGCGATATTATAAAATAATACAACACTTTCTAGTAGTAGCCAAAATTCAAAGAGGTGTTTTGGCGGGATTTTGGGAATGCCCGGACTTACGGTTTACTGGCTTCAGATGTGAAGACGGCTGTAGCGGTGAATTTTCATTGAAGCCTCTGGCTTCCTCTGGTACAGCAGTCGGCTGGTGACAGCAGTTGCTCCTCTCTGACGATGGCTTCCTGTTTCTGACTCAGGCACCATGATTAGATTCAATCCTGAATTATTGGCAATTTTTTAGGCCTTTACTTCTATCATCCCAGGTACGGCAACCATCATTTGTAGCAATTTCCAGGTCACCAGATGTGATGACACCCGGGGAACGGCAACCAATTGTAGAGAAGTCTTTTTCTCCCCCTCTCTGATGAGGCAAACTCTTCTGGCACGTTGATAGTCTAGGGTTTTGCCTAGACGTTGGACGATATTAATACCCCGGGAGTATTCATCCCATGGCTCCAAGCCTTCATCTCAGTGCTCTGATCTCACATCTTGACACGCACCTCCAAAGCCAGCACTTCTATATTGTGGAAATTAGTGAACAGACAAATGGCCACGAAGATCAGACATTAATGGCGCAGCTTGATATAGCGTTAACAAGGTAGCTTCACTTTGACAGACAGGTGCAACTACTTCACATACGATCTCCGACTCTCAGACAGAGTTGTCCGACGTACTTCAGTGTGTGGTCAGGGCGGCTAGCCAGGGCGGCTAGCCAGGGTGGCCAGTCGCCCGCCTCAAACGCTCGGTGACAAGAGGGCGAGCCCTCGGGGCACCGTCCGAGGTAACTCACAGTACGACACGTCACTGGTCACGTGACTTAGTCCACGTCACATGACTGACTGCGCGCGCAGGGGTTTGCTCATCCCCGGCCGGAGAACAAAGGCGAACTCTGTGACTTCTACTGCAAGCGGCACGCTGCTCTATCTCCGAGACATCAGAGACACCTCTGATGTCTCAGCATCTTGGTCCCCATCCGTGGGAACCGGTGCTGAGAGTGCACTCCGGCAGCCTCGCGCCGGAAACGTGAGCTGCTCAGATAATGCCAACTCGGCAACTCCGCGCACTGTACACAGACAGTCGACGGCTTGGGGCGCTGCAGCCCAACTGACATCACATCATCTGACGACGGCGGCTGCCGCATCAGGGTACCGGAGGGAAGGGGTAGGTACAAGGTCCAATGATCGACCTCGACTGGAGCGGTGTCTTGCCTAGTCAGCACCAGACAGGCAGGCGCCAGGTAGGTGCCGGAAACTTGTCGCGCCAGTCGAACTGTGGGGAGGGGGCTGAATTTATGGAATTAGGATGCCCCGAAAACCAACTTTGTTACATATTGCAGACTGCTCCCCCATCGGGAAGTACGTTTTCTCATGTAGTGTCTGTCCGATGCAGTTGGTAAAATGGTTTCTTTTTATGTGTGCTCGGCAAATATACATATATATATATATATATATATATATAATATATATATATATATATATATATATATATGTGTGTGTGTGTGTGTGTGTGTGTGTGAGTGAGGAGCTGTTGCAGGACAACAGGGCCCTTCTGGCCACCCTGAAGCATAGCAATAGCAGAGTCATTGTGACTGCTATTGTGCCGAGGCAGTGGCGTCGCCACGAAATTCTTCCAGGGGGGGGGGGCAATGTTGATAGGGGGCCTCCTGCTCCCCGAAAGGGGGCCTCCACTGTCTTAGGGCCTTCTATTGCTTTTTAGGCTCTTAGTATGGTTCCCGAATGGAAACATGATTTCATATTTATGTCTTGTTTGTTCTTGGCATGGTGCATCATTTACGCAAAACGCAATAGCAAGAATAATTTTTTTGCGCTGAGAACTGAGCCATACCAGGGTATAAATAAGCAAATGTGGATAAATACGTTAGTGTCGAAAACAAACCAATATCTTTATGCATTATCGACGAGAAGAATCTTATCGCTTGCCTCTAGATTGTAGCGAGCTGGTGGGGCTCGTGCTGAGCATATCTTAAAGATATCTCCCATTGATCAACCCACTTCTATGTCCACCAAGTTTAACTGAATATAGCTAGGTTCATCACTACTGTTAGTCATTCCCACCAGCTTGATCTCATAAACAAGCTTAAACGATCATTTATCAGTCCTAAGACGACAATTTCACGAAGGTGACAGCGAGAAGTGGATTGAATTGTTTTTCTGATCGTCATCTTCAGGATTGATATATATTTTTCTATAACATTTGGTGCTGGCTGCAGGGCACTTGACACAGAAGCTAAAATAATAAATCCTCCGCGAATAAATTTACGACAAAAACAAGCATTGAACAACAATGCATCAATGGCAATGCAACAATGTAACAATGACAATGCATACATAATGCAAAACCTTCGAATTCCACGCCGTCACGCCCATGGTTATCGCTGTGCTGTACCGTTCTGTAAATTATGTCGTTGAGAAGGTATTGAAGCTGGGAAGCTTTAATCATGCAGGCTGTAATCACAGAAGACAACTTTGTAGGAAGTAAATACATTTTAAAACATCATTCCTCCCATTTAATATGGGGCATCGGTGTTGTTTTGTATGCATATGAGGTTTGCCTCCCCCCCAATGTTGGTTTTGTTCCATGGACGTAAGTTTCTGAAAATTATTGGGGGACCAGTGACGCACCTGTATTTGCGTCAAGGGGGGGGGGGGCAAACGTATTTGGAGGGGGTCCAGCTACTCAATAAAGTCTTCCGATTTCGACCACTATTTTGTCAAAGGGGACCTTTTTAAATAAAATAATTAGTGATCAACTGAATTATCCTGTGGAGGGGCCTAATCTACCACTATCGTTTCTGATTCGTCGGATTTCAACCCTAGCTTCCCCACCCTGTTCGAATGTATTCTTTTGGTATCCCTTGATAAGTCACCTCGCACTGCTGAAATTACACCTACATAAATCACTTTAAAATGTAAAATTTCCCAATTTCAGACATTCCAGTTCATAGTGCCCGGTCGCCATGACGCCAACGTTAGTGCACGTGCACACCGATCTTGCGCATTCAGCGCATTCGCCACACTTCGTGCGATGCTACGGATTCTGCTGGGCCTCCTACGCTTTGCTAATTGCTGCCACATGATAGACTTGTGCCATATCTGACGTGTATAAAATGCTTCGTATGGGCGTTCGCTGCGAAAATTATATTAATTAAATTCGATCATTAGTTCCTACTTCCCATATTTTATGGTCAAGAAATGCGGATACCCGCTGAGCTTTGATGCACCTCATATCTTTGATTAAACATGCTTCCAGGTTGGCTACCCAACCTAGGCCCTGCCTGAGTGTACTTCTTTGGACCCACTTCGTATTTCTTCGTCTACGGATGTGTCTTAGGGCTCCAATCCATTTTTGTTGGAGGCCCAACGCATTCTCGAAACCCCTGCTCGTTTTAGGGTCTGTTGCTTTTTGCGCACCGGATATTTTTTTAGTTGTCAGGGCGCTTTCAAAGATGTCGATGTGTTTACTTAGTGCCCGGTATTTTTGTTCGTTTTGGGACAATGTTGCTTTTTGCGGCCCCGGCCTCTTTTCAGGCCCTTGTGCGGTCGTATGGCCCCTGTGTGCCTTGAGAGCTTCCTGGTGTTATATTTTTTTTAAAGAGTTCCCGGTATATATAGTTATGGCTACAACGCATGTTTTCGGGCACTGTCGCTTTTTGCGAGACTGCGCTTTGGAGGGCCAGTCGCATTTTCGGTCCACGGTGTGCTCTTAGGGTGCCGCTGTGATTATTTGGGGCTTCTGACGCACATTTGTGGGGCCCCAGTACGATTTTGAGGCTTCGGTGCGATTTTTCTGGGTTCTAGCGCGACTTATCGCGCCCAGGCGCGTGGCTCCGGGACCCAACGCCAGTTATCTGGGCTCAATGCGATTTTGGTGGATCTCTTCTGAATTTTCTTTAAATTCCGAATCCCGGCCTGATTTTTCGAGTCCCTGGAGCCATGTTTTTGTATCTCGCCTCGATTTTCTTCGAGGTCCGGTATGTTTTTCGATGCCGTACGCGATTTGTCAAGGCATCTGATGACATGTTCGGTGCTCCAGAACCATTGTCCTGACCCGGACTTTTTTTTTAATCCCTCCTTATTTTGGAGGGCTACGGCTTTATTTTTCGGATACCGATGCGACTTTCGGGGTCACAGGGTGCCTCTGTGGGGCCCTTGACGCCAACTTTGGCAGCCCCGACGTGAATTTTTTATGCCCAGACCAAATTTTTGGTACTACCGATGGGAATTGTGGGTCCTAGCGCGAAATTTGGTGGGACCGGTTCGAGTTTGCGGGGCGCGTTGTACTTAGCTGTGACCCCAACGCGATCATGGCGGTTCCTGTTGCAGATTTTCGTGCCTCAGAGCGAGTTTTCTTGGGGCCCGCCGTATTTCTTGGAGCCCCTACGCAAATTCTGGTGGACCGACGCGAATTTTTGTGGCCCCAGCGCGACTTTTGGGGGCCTCGGCTGGATTCTTGGGAACATATTCCTCTTAGGAGGGAGGGGGAATTTGCCCCTTTGATATGTCACTGCGGCCACCGAAGGACTTTTTTTCAGCCGATGGCACGTTTCGGAGTATAAATGCCCTCCGGGTAATTTTTTCCGTACCTGTTCTTAATTTTCCGGTGCTGGGGTCGATTCGATGGAGTCTCGTTGTGAACTTTTGGACATCGAGTTCTATTTTCTTAAAGGTCCTTATGTGATATTTTTGTGTCCTGGTACGATTGTTCGGTCTTCAGGTGCGATTTTTTTCGGTGCCCTGACACGTTTTTTCCAGTGCCCAATGGGTTTTTGGGGGGACTTTGACCCGATTTTCTGGGGCGCAGAGTGACATTCCGGTTGATGATTGATTTTCGGGGCAGCTGCAACCTTTGGGGTCCAGGCGCGACCTTTTTGGTCCCCAGTGAGATTTTCAAGGGCTGCGACGCGACTTTTTTAGTCCAATGTAATCTTTTGTGTCCCGACGTCATTTGCTTGGATCCCTAGCGCGAGTTTTAGCGACCTCGACACTTTGTGGGTGTCCAATGCGTTTTGGATGCTTTTGGTGTCATTGCTGGGGCCCCAGAGTGATTACACTGGGGAACAACATTTTTGGTGCATTGATACCAACGCTTGTTCCTGGCTAATCTGAGTGTGCTGAATTCAAATCTGAGGTCGGTTTTTCTCTGTAAGCTATAGTTTCTTTGCAATTCAACTATTTATTTTTTGCGAAATCCGGACGCCTCTCGTATGATATAAATGGGATATATAAAGGATTTATGGTCATACAGCCTTAAAATTAGGCTCAAAACAACCGGCTTGGCAAGTATATTCTTCACAAAAAGAATACAAAATTTGTATTATTTTTATATTTTATATTTATATGCCCGGCTGCGGTCTGTCACCATTCTCGCGCATCTTGGCTGAGGATAGGTGGCGCTGCTAGATAGATGGCGCCGCCAGTCATGCGCTTGCCTACACGATATAAAGTCACATACATGTATCTCTGAATAATTGAGCAGCTGTTGCGGTGTCCTCGCTTTCAATCCTCTTTAGCGGTGGGCTGAGAGGCTTCGGCTTAATGCTAGCCCACACCAGCACCGATGACCTATGGAGTTTTCGCTGCTCCGCCTCATTCCCTCCCTCCCTCCCCTCTCGTCCGTCCCTGTAACCGACTCTCGGAACTGTGGTGTGTGTGTGTCCACGTTCGAGGCTGTGAGCTGAACTGTCTCACTATTATGGTACTTTGTGTTGTACTTGCTCTTGTTGTGTCTTATCGTACTGCATACATGTGTATGGTTGGAAGAAGTAAACATTAGACATCAATTGGTTGCTCCTCTAATTTATATTCTGCATTCAGGACCTGAATGTACAAAAAACAAACATCATGGCATGGCATTTAGCGCAGAGGATAGCGCCGCCGAACCACCTGTCAAATATAAAACCCCAATCCACCAGATTCAAATTTAATACGAGTATGCGCTAACGCTTTTGACTTTGAATTAACACATATGAAGGTGATAGGTGCTTAAGAACAGTTGAGAAATCTGAAATACGACGTTCGAATAGGTCCTATTCAGGCAAGAATTTGCTCTTGTAGCTCTTGCGTTTGTGGGCTTCCTCAGGGCGATCTCGTTGGATGCTCCAGCAGTAGTCAGCCATCATATGCTTGTCCCATCGCCCTTGGTAGCGCTCTTCAATCGTCTTGAGGTCTTGGTGGAAGCGCTCCCCTTGTTCATCACTTACAGCCCCAAGGTTCTCAGGGAATTGATCAAGGTGACTGTTCAGGAAATGGAGCTTGATACTCATGTTGCACCCAAGATCGCGGTAAGTCAACAACATCCTGGTAACCAGTACCTCATAGTTGTCTGCCTTCTTGTTACCGAGGAAGTTTTGTACAACTGCCATGAAAGACAGCCATGCTGCCTTCTCCTTGTCATTCATCTTCCTGACAAATTCCTCATCACGTGCAAGGGCACGAATTTGAGGTCCGTCGAACACACCTGCTTTGATCTTCTCGAAAGACAAACGAGGAAAAGCAGAAACTATATGCTGAAAACATTCTTCATCAGTGCTCAACGCCTTTACGAACTGTTTCATGAAGCCAAGCTTCATATGGAGTGGCGGAAAAATGATCTTCTCCCGGCTGACCATTGGGTCGTTCACAATGTTTGGCATACCTGCTTGCAGAGTTTCACGGATGGGCCACTCTTTCTGGGTCCAGTGCTTCTCTCGAGCCCGGCTGTCCCACATGCAGAGGAAAGATGGAAACTTCGTGAAGCCTTTCTGTTGGCCAAGCAGAAAGTTGACCATCTTTAGGTCCACACAAATGATCCAGTTGTGTTCGTGGTATTTGAGGAAGTCAATGACCATTTTTATGTCATGATATTCTTCTCGTAAATGCACTGAATGGCCAACTGGAACCGCCCCATAAACATTGCAATTATGCAGGAGAACACACTTGAGGCTGCGCTTACAGCTATCCAGAAACAAACGCCATTCTGTTGGATCATACGAAGTAACACCTAATTCCCTGAGAAGACCTGGAATGTCGTGGCAGTAAACAAACAGTTTGTCTTCTGAAAAAAATGACACGAAGAGCTGGTCCCGCTTTCGGAAATATGAAACCTTTGTAGAGCGGTCAAGCAGATTTTTTTCATGCAGCCTGGAGGCTAATACCTCAGCTGCTTTCTTGGAGAGACCCAAATCACGCACTAAGTCATTCAACTCCGGTTGGCTAAATTGCTAAGGGGATGATGATTCTGCAACCATTTCTTCCATCTCGCTATCATATCCCTCGTGCTCTTCCTGATCATGTTCACTGTCTTCATCTTCAGATGAGGAAGGGCCTTTAAAGACAGGAACTGGGATTTCCTCACAGTGTGGAATAGGTCGAATTGCCAAGGTAATACTGGGATATGAGAGTTTATGCCGGTTTTTCTTGCCGACACCCTTCGTGTTGACCATGCAAAAATAGCAGTCCGTTACATGGTCCATGGGTTCGCGCCAAACCATGGGCACTCCAAAAGGCAGCCCCTTTCGTTTTCCTTTCGTCCAGTCACGGAGATGTTCCTCACATCCATGACACACAATATGAGGAGCCCATGCCTTGTCTTGGTCGCCAAGGGGAACTTCGAAGTAGGCTTTATAGGCACGCCTCACAAACGATGTTATATTGCGCCTCTGATGCGAAAGTGTGTAGCAGCCACATATATAACAGAATACATCTGGCTTGTTTACACATGTATGTCTACTTGTAGAAGCCATAATCAGATCTGAAACAAAGAAAAACAGGGGATATTTTCGTATAAAAGTATGCAAATACTGAATGATTTATAATATGTATGATATATAATAATATATTATAATATGATTACAATATATATTATATGAATGTGATATTAATTAAATATATAATTATATCGGAATTTGTTCTGGAGGTCTTCTACAGTTGTGACTCATATAAAGTTAAAATACTCACTTAGGTGGTTATTTGAGTCTAATATGAAGCTCCTGTGACCCTTAGTTCTCAAGCTATCCCTAATCTAAAGCACAATGGGTGTCCTGTTTTGCAAAAATAAAAAGTTTCAAATTGCAAGAAAACTGGAGCTTGTAGAGGAAAACCGACTTCAGATTTGAAATCAGCGTTATAAAAATATACAGAATCAGGTGGAAAATCTAATGCACCAGAAAGTGAGAAAAATTTTGTCCCCTGTGCTATCCATGTCCGGATTGTTTTTCGTTGCCCCGGCTTCATTTGTGTCCCAATGATACTGTTGGGGAACGGTACGACCTATCGTGCCCCTAGCGTGATTTTCATGGGCCGGGCGTGAATTTTTGGTACCCCTAGGCTCAGCGTGATTTTCAGGGGCCCGGCCGGATCTTTTTGGGCCCATATCGTGATTTTGAAGTACCCCGGCACGACTCCTGCCATTTCAGGGCCTTCTTGCAAATTATAGACCTCCTCTCGCGTCTTAGGGGTCTCGTCTCATTTCCTGGAGCCTCTTTACCGGTTTTGGACGTCTTCTCGTGCGTCCTACCCTCCTCCATATTCAATGGTCTTTCTCTCCCGTTTTGGAGGGCCTCCTCCCACATCCCGGGCCCCCTTTAACATGGCATGGGGCTTTCTCTCATGTTCCAGGGACATCCTCTGCCAAATTAGGGGCCTCCTGCCACGCCTCGTGGGCCTCCTCCTTTGTTCTCGCAAAGCTTACCCGTCTTGAGGGGATCTTCAATTTTGAAAACCTCGCATCCTTTCATACCTGCTACCTACCACTCCCATCTTAAGGGCCTTCTCTCATTTTCTGGGAATTCCTTCCGGTCGTCGGGGCCTCATTCGGCCCTGGAGACCTACTACTCCATCTCGAGGGACTCCTCTCGAGTCCAGCAGGGGCCTCCTTTTCTCTTCTAGAGGATTTCTTTTTCAAATTAGGGGCCTCCTCTCACGTCTTCGGGGCCTCCTGTTCTGCGTTTTGATTCTATCTTTGCCATTTTAAGGGTGGCCTCTTATCTCTTGGTGGACTCCTGTTCTCTCTCAGGTGCCTCGTCTTCCAAATTACAAGCAACCTTTCCTATCTCAGTTACCTTGTCATTTCCTGGGGACCTTCTTACCCGTCTGGAAGCATTCTTTCTCGCCTGGGAGCCATCCCTCTTATCTAATTGGCCTTCTCTCCTATCTTAGGGGCTTCCTCGTTCATGATAGGGTCTCATTTCCAATCTTATATCGTCCTCTTCCGAATTAGGTGCTTCCTGCCACTTTTCTGGATCATCCTTTTCTATCTTGGTGGAACCTTACCCGTTTTGGGGACGGCTTTTGCGTCTCCGAAACCTCATCTCATATCCACTGGCTTGCTCTTCCATCTTTGGGCCTCCTCTCATTTGCTGAGGTCTCCCTTCCAGTATTGGGCCTCCTTTGCAATCCTGGGGGCCTCCTTTGCAATCCTGGGGCCTCTTTTGTAATCCAGGGGGCCTTCTTTGCAATCCTGGGGGCCTCATTTGCAATCATGTGGGCCTCCTTCGCAATCCTGTGGGCCTCCTTTTCAATCCTGGGGGCCTCCTTTGCAATCCTGGGGATCCTTTGCAATCCTGGGGCCTCCTTTGCAATCCTGGGTGCCTCCTTTGCATTCCTGGGGGCCTCCGTGCCAATTGTTGGCAATCTCTTGATTTCTGGGGCCTCCTATCCTCTCCTAGGTGACTACTTCTTCAAATTAGGGGCCTCCTCTCACGTCTTGGAGGCCTCCTCTCATGTCTCGTCGGCCTCCTTGTTCACTTTTTTCCTGTGCATTTTCGGATAGGGGCCTCCTCAAATTTCAGGTGGGGGGGCAGTCTCACACGGTAGGGTGGGGGGCGACTGCCCCCTCTGCCCCCCCCGGTGGCGACGCCCTTGTGCTTAGGGCTGGAGTCTCCCCTGAGTGGAGCTCTAGGGCATTGGCAGCCAATGCCAGAGTAGATAGGCTTTGCCATGAGTTAGGTTTTACCTTTGTTGACGAGTGGTGCAGGTTTTATGGCTCAACATGAAAAAGCCAAAGCTGGTTATGGAACATATGTTAAGTGTATGATGCTTAATGCTCAGAGTATTCGATCCAAATTTGATGAGTTCAAGTGTTATGCTGCTGAGGAGCAGCCAGATTTTGTTTGCATTATTGAGGCATGGGTCAGTGAGGGGTATTTGGGGGGATACCTTGCAGGACTATGAGATCCAGGGATACAATATGTTTTCATGCAATAGGGGTCCAGTACTGAAAGTGGGTGGTGTAATGTTCTATGTGAATAGCTTATTCAGTTGTCAAAAAGTAGCAGATGGGGTAAAAATGTGTCTGTGGAGTCCATTTGGCTTGATGTCGCTGTGGGAAAAGGCAACAGCAATAAACTGAGGATAGGAGCTTTGTACCGATCCTTGTACTTTGCCTACCGAGCTTGTACCTACCGAGCTTTGTACCTTGCCACATTCTCAGCAACTGGAGCTCGATAAGGTGACTTGCGAGGAAATCAGTATAAACTTTCGGAGGAAATGCCTTATTCTTGGTGACATTAATATAGAAGGATATGAAAATATTGGTGTTGACTCCCATTAGGTAAAATGTTTAGGAAACGCCTTCAAGAGGACCTGTTCTTACACCAATTTGTAACGAAACAACTAGGCAGGGCTCATTCTTGGACCTTGTCTTCTCAGATTTTAGTGATTTTGTTCAAGACTTGACTGTAGGAGAAACTCTCGGAAGAAGTGACCATAACATAGTGAGATTCAAGGCACAAGTAGCTGGCGCAATCAAGGATAATTTGGCAAAGGTTCCAAATTTTAACAGGGCAGACTTTGACTGCATGAGAGCACCTTTAAGTGCCATAGAATGGGAATAAGAATTATCCAATTTAAATGCCTGTGAAATATGGGAAAAGTTCAAATCTTACTTGAGGGAAATTCAGATTAGACATGTCTCCCAACAGCAAAGGCGCAAAAAAGGGTAAGAAAGCTAGCATGGTTTACGCCGGATTTGATAAAAGCGATTAAGGCTAAGAAAGATGCATTTAGAGTATTTAAGGAAGCTTCAAATATCGTAAATCTAAGGTCGTATCAAAAAGCTAGAGACGCTGTGAAGCAGGAAACCAGAGCAGCAAAGCGAGCAAAAGAATTGGATTTGGCTAGGAACTGTAACGGAAACAGCAAAAAGTTCTTTAGTTTTTACAAGCTGAGTAAAGTTTCTAGCACAATTGATCCACTGGAAGAAAATAGGACTATATTGAGTGAGGATGGTTAGATGATTGAGGAGCTGATGAAGCATTTTAAATCAGTGTTTACATTGGAAGATATGACTGCTCTGCGAACCGTACATCACAGTTCATTGACAGGTGATCGGATAAACGATGTTGATTTCATTGATAGTGAAGTTGTTTTCAATCATATCAGGAAAATAAAGCCAAACAAGGCAGCAGGACCTGATGAAAGTTATGCTGGGGTATTGCGGGAAGCTGAAAAGTAACTGTCAATTCCACTTAGTATAATATTTTGTACATCAGTTTCCCAAAATGAAATTCAAACAGATTGGAAAAGGGCAAATGTAGTTCATATGTTCAAGAAAGGAAAAAGATCGAAAGTTGATAACCATAGGCCAGCAAGCCTTACATCCCTAGTCTGCAAGGTACTCGAATCAATTATCAAGGATAGAATAGTTAGTTTTCTGGAAGGACACAGATTGATTCAAGATACTCAACATGGGTTTAGAAAAGGGCGATCGTGTCACACAAATCTCTTGGACTTTTTCAATTTCGCTACAGAACAATTTGATCAGGGAAATCAAGTTGATGTAGCATATCTTGACTTTAGTAAGGCCTTTGACAAGGTACCCCATAAACGGTTAATGATGCAGCTTCAGGTCCATGGTATTGCAGGTAGCATCCTAAAATGGATAGAGTTGTGGCTTTCAGATATACAGCAGAGAGTGATGCTAAATGGTACAAAGTCATCATGGCAAAACGTACTTAGTGGAGTCCCCCAGGGGTCAGTACTGGGGCCACTATTGTTCATTATACTTGTAAATAACATTGAAAGTGGCCTAAGCAGTAAGGTTTTGAAAGTTGCGGATAATTTCAAGGTCTTTAGGGGGGAAATAGCAGGATACAATGAGCAGGTCTCGCTGCAGAAAGACTTAGACGAACTTGTGAAGTGGTCCGAAAAATGGCAAATGAAATTTAATTTTGATAAGTACAAAATCATGCATGTACTACCTACATGCATGATTTATGCAGCATATGAACGCTCCATACTTAATGGGTGGCCAAGTACTATCTGTGACTCATCAGGAGAAGGACTTAGGTGATATTTTGAACACAGAATTGGGGGCATCAAAACAGACCAAAAAGCCAGGGAGAGGGCACTAAGAATGCTTGGGGCAATAAATAGGAATGTATCATACAAAAGTGAGGAAGTCACCAGGAAGCTTTACTGTGCATATGACAGGCCATATTTGGAATACTGTGTCCAAGCTTAGTCCCCTAGTTATGAAAAAGATTGTTGGCTTTTAGAGGGAGTACAAAAGATGGCAACAAAAATGGTTAAGGGTATAAGGAACCTGGCATATGAGGAAAGACTGAACAAATTGAATATGTTTTCACTTAGATATAGAAAGCTGAGAAGAGATCTAATCGAGGACTTTAAATTTGTTTATGGCCAGGAACAGGGATATCTCAGGGAAATATTCGAATTTAATAGAAATGATGCAATTAGAGGTCATCAAATCAAAATTAAAGTTAATCACAGCAGGACAAGGTTAAGACCATCTTTCTTCACCAACAGGGTAGTAGAACACTGGAACCAACTGCCAGAAACCATTGTCAGTAGCAGCACACTGAACATCTTTAAAAACAGCATAGACAATCCTTATAAGAATAGAGGGCTTTTTTTTGCTTGCTTTTTGCTTTTCGGTATTCCAGGGAGGGCTGAACGACGGATTTGGTGGGCAACTGGTTCAGTGTCCAGAGTGCAACCAAAAAGGGCCATTGTCGCTCATAGTTGCACTGATTTTTGATGTCTTGATGTCTTTATGTCTATATATATTTATATATATATATATATATATATATATATATATATATATATATATATATATATACAATTATGGCTTGCAAAATATTATGCATCGGTACGTTGGTACACTCGCCTTCGGTGGGATGTGTGGGGGTACCCTTAGCATGGCTTGCTCACTAGGAACGTAGGCTGTGACGCTGCACACCAAAAATTACTGGTAGGCCGCGCCGTTTCACAGTTATGAGTTGCGTGACAGTCTACCAGCTTCGCCACCGGCCAGCGTCCGAGCCATAGGATTCGCGTGTGTGGTCGTCACGCGACCATTTGCCCTGCAGCCATGCAGTGGTAAACACGGGTCTTCCCTGTTCCCGCCTTGCATTCCTCTGTCGGCGAAACAACATTGGCAGTTGGTTGGTTGGTTATTGGTTTTACGACACGTCGACCGTGGAGTCATATAGCGTCGCCAATCTCTCACGCCGATTGGTCGCGGCCGAAGAGTAGCGACAGGTGAGATTCGAACCCACAATCTTTCGATTGTGAGACGAGCATCCCAACATTGACAGTTAAACGAGCAGGTTACTGGACTTCTGTCGATAAGCAACAATTGATAGCCGCGGATTTCTGACTCCAGCAACACAGAATGAGCAGGAATGGTTGGAAAAAGCTCAGTTGCAAAGATGTAGCGAAAGGAGATGGGAGGTTTATGATGTCAATGAAGTATTCTCTGGCCCCAAAATAATAATAGAATGTCCAACATTTATACGTTTTAGAAATGTAGTTCGAACTCTTGCTGGGGTGACTTTATGAACCAGGATCCAATTGCTAAGAAGAGCTGGTTTCGTGAATCCTGGCCATGATTCCATGAATTACAGTTTTACAGTCTAAATTTGGCAAAGCGCTTCACGTGCCGTCAATACACCGACACGGCGACCCCGGCAGCTCGCTCTCGACCTTATCGTGCCAATTGCCAACTAACCCGCCCAGCCGGGGACTAAAAGCGAGCACGCGAAGCGGCTCGAACCCAGCATTGCCAGGACAGCGGAGACGGGTGCACGACAGCGCTCTAGCCAACTAAGCTACCGAGGCGGCAAGTCACAGGGAGGCACTTGCTTGCTTAATTCAGATTCATTGACAAGTCAATTAGTTACTTGATTAAATTGCATCTACTTCATTGAGAATCACATGTTTTAGGGCGCAAGGAATGTGTTGCATGATATCATATTATTTATTGCATATGTTATGCACTGTACTGCAAGCGACATATTCAGAATTCCGTGGGGATAAAGTATTATTCACGCTGATACCATCCAACTATTTTACTATACAAAGACTTTACTTGATATTGCTTCAGAACGGCATGCAACCGAACGATCTGTCATTCTTGGTGTGAAACTAACGTTAATTATTTGAAGACTGAGCAGGTTTGAATACCCTAGTCGTGTTTTGAATTGCAGCATCTGGAGCATCAATCACGCACATAGGGCCAGTGACATACGCTTTCCAGCACCAATCCATGCTTTTGAAAAATGTCGGGAACAAGGACCAACTAATTTGCACCAACCTGAATCGTTTACCAGATTAAATGGCATCAACGGTGTGGTGTGTATGTGGTTGTGTGTGTGTGGTGTGTGGTGTGTGGTGTGTGGTGTGTGGTGTGTGGTGTGTGGTGTGTGGTGTGTGGTGTGTGGTGTGTGGTGTGTGGTGTGTGGTGTGTGGTGTGTGGTGTGTGGTGTGTGGTGTGTGGTGTGTGGTGTGTGGTGTGTGGTGTGTGGTGTGTGGTGTGTGGTGTGTGGTGTGTGGTGCGTGGTGCGTGGTGCGTGGTGCGTGGTGCGTGGTGCGTGGTGCGTGGTGCGTGGTGCGTGGTGCGTGGTGCGTGGTGTGTGGTGTGTGGTGTGTGGTGTGTGGTGTGTGGTGTGTGGTGTGTGGTGTGTGGTGTGTGGTGTGTGGTGTGTGGTGTGTGGTGTGTGGTGTGTGGTGTGTGGTGTGTGGTGTGTGGTGTGGTGTGTGGTGTGTGGTGTGTGGTGTGTGGTGTGTGGTGTGTGGTGTGGTGTGTGTGTGTGTGTGTGTGTGTGTGTGTGTGTGTGTGTGTGTGTAGGTGTGTGTGTGTGTGTGTGTATGTGTGTGTGTGTGTGTGTGTGTGTGTGTGTATAATTAACCACTTTCTACGCTTTTGTATCCTACCCGGTTTCGTCTCTTGGTAAAAGAGACGCCTCGTCTCTTGCGCCCTAAAACATGTGATTCTCAATGAAGTAGATGCAATTTAATTAAGTAACTAATTGACTTGTCAATGAATCTGAATGAAGCAAGCAAGTGCCTGCCTGTGACTTGCCGCCTCAGTAGCTTAGTTGGCTAGAGCGCTGTCGTGCACCCGTCTCCGCTGTCCTGGCAATGTTGGGTTCGAGTCGCTTCGCGTGCTCGCTTTTATTCCCCGGCTGGGAGGGTCAGTTGGCAGTTGGCACGGTAAGGTCGAGAGCGAGCTGCCGGGGTCGCCGTGTCGGTGTATTGACTGCACGTGAAGCACTTTGCCAAATTTACTGTAAAACTGTAATTCATGGAATCATGGCCAGGGTTCACGAAACCAGCTCTTCTTAGCAATTGGATCCTGGTTCATAAAGCCACCCCAGCAAGAGCTCGAACTACATTTATAAAACGTATAAATGTTCTATACGTATAACGTATAACGTATAAATAAATGTTCTGACATTCTATTATTATTTTGGGGCCAGAGAATACTTCATTAACATTATAAACCTCCCATCTCCTTTCGCTACATCTTTGCAACTGAGCTTTTTCCAACCTTTCGTGCTCATTCTGTGTTGCTGGAGTCAGAAATCCGCAGCTATCAATTGTTGCTTATCGCCAGAAGTACAGTAACCTGCTCGTTTAACTGCCAATGTTGTTTCGCCGACAGAGGAATGCAAGGCGGGAACAGGGAAGACCCGTGTTTACCACTGCATGGCTGCAGGGCAAATGGTCGCGTGACGACCACACACGCGAATCCTATGGCTCGGACACTGGCCGGTGGCGAAGCTTGTAGACTGTCACGCAACTCATAACTGTGAAACGGCGCAGCCTACCAGTAATTTTTGGTGTGAAGCGTCACAGCCTACGTTCCTAGTCAGACAGCCATGCTAAGGGTACCCCCGCACATCCCACCGAAGGCGAGTGTACCTACATCTTTAAGTCTCACAGGTCAGTCACTACGGGGGTCACCCCTCCCTCTATGCGGTGAGAGAACCTTCGGGAGAACTCCGTGGGAAGGAGTTTTCCAGAGAAGAAACCCATTGCGTGCTGACGTTGCGCTCCCTAGCTGTGCTTAATGTTGTCGTACAAAATAAGTCCGTCATTGGGGGAGATTGACGAAGGCCGACGCTGAACCCATTAGTCCAGAAACCAAAACCTGATACGGTTTTATTGAAATTATTCGTTCATTCAGAGCTATTCTTCACTACGTGTCGGTGTCGGCGGATTTCACCGTTTCAAGGTGCCGTTTTCTAAATTATGAATGGCGCTCATCATCTTGTCTTGTCAGCAGTAGGTATCTACCATGCAATACAAAAAAAATACATGCTTTGTAAATAAATGTTGATGAAGATGTAGCAAACATATTAAATGCACTGGATACACATGCCCGGGAATGTTGGTGCTAATTAATTATCACCAACTCATTTCAGCAAACATTTAAATAATCACGCAATGGCAACCTATATGGGACGACGTACTGTTACCATGGATCATGTACGCCATCCATGCTGGGGTAATTGCTACTGACAATGGTTTCTGGCAGCTGGTTCCAGTGTTCTACTTCCCTGTTGGTGAAGAAAGACTGTCTTAACCTTGTGCTGCTGTGATTAACTTTAATTTTGAATTGATGACCTCTAATAGCATCATTTCTGTTCAATTCAAATATTTTCCTGAGATATCCCTGTTCCTGACCATGAACAAATTTAAAGACCTCGATGAGATCTCCTCTCAGCGTTCTATATCTAAGTGAAAACATATTCAATTTCTTCAATCTTTCCTCATATGCCAGGTTGTCTATACCATTAACCAGTTTTGTTGCTCTCTTTTGTACTCTCTCTCTAAAACCCAATAATCTTTTTTCATAACTAGGGGACCAAGCTTGGACACCGTATTCCAAATGTGGCCTGACATATGCACAGTAAAGCTTCCTGATGACTTCCTCACTTTTGTATGATACATTCCTATTTATTTCCCCAAGCATTCTTAGTGCCTTCTTCCTGGTTTCTTTGATCTGTTCTGATGCCCCCAATTTTGTGTTCAAAATAACACCTAAGTCATTATCCTGCTGAGTCACAAATAGTACTTGGCCACCCATCAAGTACGGAGCCTTCATATGCTGCCTACCTACATGCATGATATTGCACTTATCAAAATTAAATTTCAATTCCCATTTTTCGGACCACTTCACAAGCTCGTCTGTGCTCATTGTGCCCTGTTATTGCCCCAAAGACCTTCAAATCATCCGCAAATTTCAAAACCTTACTGCTTAGGCCACTTTCAATGCTATTTACAAATATAACGAACAATCGTGGCCCCAATACTGACCCCTGGGGGACTCCACTAAGAACATTTTGCCATGATGACTTTGTAACATTTAGTATCACTCTCTGCTGTCTATCTGAAAGCCACAACTCTATCCATTTTAGGATGCTATCTGCAATACCATGGACATGAAGCTGCATCATTAACCGTTTATGGGGTACCTTGTCAAAGGCCGTACTAAAGTCAAGATATGCTACATCAACCTGATTTCCCCGATCAAATTATTCTGTAGCAAAATGAACATATATATATATGTATATATGTATATACATTATGTTTATACAAATGTATATATCTATGTATATACATTATATACATGTAATATATATATATATATATATATATATATATATATATATATATATATATATATATATATATATATATATATATATACATATATATATAAATAATGTGTGGGCAGTGCACACTGAATCATATGGCTCATGAGTCTGATACCACTGAGTCGGATCTGAATCGATTCAAATTTATGTTTGAGTCGTGAGTCGAATCATGCTTTGTGAGCTCTGAGTCTGACTTGAGTCGAATCAAATAATTTTGACTTGCTCTGAATCATGAGTTGAATCGAATCTGAAGATCTATGAGTAAAATGTGAGTCGACTAAAAAAATTTGAGTCGAGCACAAGTCTGCCCAGGCACGACGGTCTGTCGAGGCCACCTCCCCGTCTACCAAAGCTTACGCCCAGGCGGCCACCATTGCTCCCCACCCCTTGCGTCAACACCACTTCTACTTCTATTCAAACTGACATGACTCCCGGTTTAGCTTCACTAAAAAAAACTCACACCACTGACCACGCCGACACAAAACACCCTGGCTTCCAACACACAGACCACTCCGGCTCCAGATACTCAGGCAAATTCCACAAGGAATGCCAGACCCCGCAGCCATTCGGCTGCAGGGGAAATGCTTACCACTTCGGTGGGACGCCGACCAAGCCCGGCGCGTCCAGCGCCGGCCGGCGCCCACGTGACCCGACCGACTCAACCCAGCCGGCGGGCATCCCCCACGACAGTGGCCGGCCGCCGTGACCTTTCCAAGGTCACTGGTCGGCCGGACGGATCGGGCAGGTTCACCTCGACCCCCCGCAGCAAACACACATGCTCGCCTGAGCTACAATCGTGGCTGCGCCATGCACCACAAGGTGCCGACAAATATTAACTTTTTCACAAATGTTCATATTTCTGGAATGGAACTGCCGTAGTTTAATCTCCAAATGGGCAGAAATGAAGGCTTTCTTAAGTTTATCTACTCCGATTCTTATCGCACTGCAGGAACCCCGGTTCTTACCCACCGATACATATAATTTCAATCTTTTCAATTACTCGCTGTACCGTCACGACGAGATCCGTGGACCACATCGCATTGGCGGTACAGCACTTTACATCAACAATTATTTTACACATACATAAATTACACTTAATTAACCTCTACAAGCAGTACCTTGTATTTTACGTTTGCATGGTAGGAATATAGATGTATACTCCATTTATATTCCACCACACACCGACAACACACATTTTGTTGACACAATTAGAAAACCTTATAGCACATTTCAAGAACCCATTCATATTACTCGGAGATTTTAATGCATATAGTCCAGCCTGGGATCAAGCACGTACACATGGAGACACTCGCGGCCACATCATTGAACACATTTTGGACCGGCATAATTTAGCACTGCTTAACACCGGAGAACCAACCTTTTTCACCTTGGACATAATACAGAAACAGCTATTGATTTATCAATATGCTCTCCGACCCTGGCCAATGATTGTGACTGGACCATTGGCACCGACATTCATGACAGCGACCACTACCCTATCAAATTCCCACATTTTCAACGGCGATTGATACCACACCCAGTTTTATCCCCCGCTGGAAAATTTCGAAGGCCGATTGGACGACATTTCAGGAACTTTCGCATATTCAATACAACCCCAACATTTCTCCCGTCGAAAACATCAACTCCATTACAAATACACTTTTCGAGGCAGCTTCTTCGACTATTTCACTAACAAAGCCTTTCACCAAAAGAACACCGGTACCTTGGTGGTGCTCCGAAGTAGCAGAAGCCATCGCAGTTAGAAAAAGAGCATTTAGAAAATATCTTAGACATCCTGATTCACGTAATTTACTTCAACCAAACCAGGAGCGAGTTCGAACCCGCCGCATCATTCGCGATGCTAGGCGCCGTTCATGGTCTTCATATTTGCAACAACTCACCTTTCAAACACCTTTAAGCAAAACCTGGCAGTTAATCCGCCGGTTGTCTGGACGCACCCCATTTAAATCACTCCCGGCCCTCAAAATCCAAAATACCAACATTACAGACACACAAACAATAGTAAATACAATAGCGGACACCATGGTGCACAATAGCTCTGATAACCACTACAGACCGGAATTCTTACAAAATGCACAACACACTTTTCACACCGATTTGGAACGATTCGATTCTGACAACACTGAAACATACAATACCCCTTTTCAAATTTCAGAACTGGATACTGCAATTTCCTGCGCCTGTAATACTTCTGTAGGTCCTGACAATTTGCATTACTCTTTTTTTCAGACATTGATCCGACGACACGAAACATTGCATCTTGCGAACATTTAATTAATTATGGTCAAGTCATACTTTCCCCGAATCCTGGGAGGAAGCCCTCATCATTCCTATACCAAAACCCGGCAAAAATCACAACAACCCCAACAATTTCCGACCCATCGCTCTCACCAGCTGTCAAGGAAAACTTTTGGAACGTATGATTGTAAAAAGACTGACCTGGTACCTAGAAACAAATTCTCTTTTATCTCCAATTCAATGCGGCTTTCGTCATGGACACAGCACAATAGATCATCTCATTCGATTAGAAACCTACATCCGCCTTGGTTATAAAAAAAACATGAACACACCATCGCAGTATTTTTAGACGTTAGCAAAGCATGGTATGGTATGGTATACAAACCCGCATTAATTTCCAAACTTCTTCCCATGGGCGTCAAAGTGAATTTAGCTCCTTATTTGATAGGATTTCTGTCTGGTTCCGTCATTTCCATCTCCGGTATCGGTCAGCGATTTCCGAGTTACATTTCATGAAAAACGGATTACCACAGGGAAGCTGTTTATCACCAGTTTTATTTAACATCATCATTAACGATATTTTCACCTACAAGCCACCTCAGATATCATACTCTCTTTTTGCAGATGACAGCGCAATTTGGTGCACAGATAAAAATGAAAAATATTGCTTATTTAGACTCCAAAACGCAGTTGACCGGATACACCAATGGTCCATCAAATATGGTTTCACATTTTCGGCAAAAAAATATGCCACAATGATATTCAGCAAATCACCTCCGTGCCCAAATCCAGAAACACCACTTCACCTTGGAAACACTGACATACCTTTTGTAAATTCGTTTAAATTTCTTGGTATTATTTTCGATCGCAAGCTTTCCATGCATCAACACATCAAACACATCCAGACCAAATGCTTTCATCCACTACTCAATTTATTTCGCTGCATTACGTCTTCATCATTCGGATCAGATCGTCACACGCTTTTACAACTGTACAAATCCTTGGTTCTTCCCATCATAGAATATGGTTCGGTAGTTTACGCAGGTGGCAGTACCTCCGCTTTTAAAATTTTGCACACCTTACAAAATAAATTTATCCGCATAGCACTCGGTGCAATGACCACGTCTCCCATCACATCTTTACAAACCGAATCAGAAATTCCACCATTAGCTCTCCGAAGAATGGAACATACACTTAGGCATGCCGCAAAAATTCGATTTAGAGAACACCACCTCACACATGCATCTTTACAAATTCTCCCAAATCTACACCTCGAATATTTAGGTCCCGCCGAAAAGCGATCCGGCCTTACCATAGCTTCACGCATCAAAACATTTTCTACACAACTCCAATACAATATTCCACCTATTACTGCTCTTCTCCCACCAACTACACCACCGTGGCAGATGACCGAACGACAGCTTTTTTATCTCACCACCACCTCAACATCACAGCTTTGTCCAGAATACGTCAAACAAAAATTACACCAGTTTCGTTCTCGTTATTGCCATATTCCTTTTGTTTTCACCGACGGATCTAAAGATGCAAATTACACAGGAAATGCCACTGTTTCAGGTACATACACTAAACAGCATCGCTTGCCAAACGGGACCTCCATTTTCATCGCCGAATTGCACGCCATCCTTATTGCCCTTCGCTATGTCCGCAACCGTTCAATTTGTCACCCCATGCGCAGCGTCGTCATTTGTTCCGACTCCAAATCTGTTCTTCAATCACTTTCTTCACTTTCCTTTTCACACCATTGCCATATTTCCATTTATAACACATTTGAAACACTTCATCTGATGGGCATGGAGGTCCGTTTCCTGTGGGTGCCCAGTCACTGCGGCATCCCAGGAAACGACGAAGCAGACCAATCAGCAAAATCATCATTACGACTTCCAAACATCACAGAAATTCCACAACATTTTGAAGGCATTAAATCAACAATAAAACAAAGCATCCGACATTTTTGGAACCAACAATGGACTGAAACTACAAACCACACACAATTACGTCTTATCAAGCCTGTCATCGATAACTGGACCACATCATGTAAAAAAAACAGACAAGAAGAAACAGTTATATCGCGGCTCCGCATACGTCATACTTTTCTCACCCATCGATATATTTACGCTGATTAACCTCGACCTTCATGCCCATCATGCAACACTCATCTTACAGTTTCACATATTCTCCTACACTGTCAACATTACCATGCCCATCGAAAAACACTTACCAACTACAGCCGTGCACACATCCTCTTTTCTTTGCCCACACTATTAGGAGATAAACACCCTTTTCTCACCAATCTACTTTTCATTTTTCTCCGAAAACCCAACTTGGTTCAGGACTTGTAAATTGACTTTCATAACATAATAATTTTTTCTTTCTATTCACGGCACGAAATGGCCTGAGCAGGCCGGAGTGCCTATCATAATAAAATAAAAAATCGCTGAATAACACCATCATGGAGTGTCAGAACTATTCCAGCACAACTTGCCTGTTGCAGAAGCCATCTGAACACTCCGACCTGCCAACCAGCTCGACTGGTTGCTGTTTTCGCAGCTCCTTATTTTTCATTTCCTCTGAGTGACGGGAAACAGTCGCTCCTTTCGTTCATTTCTAGGGGTGACACCCGTCATCCCATGCGACTTTTTTTCTCTCGTTTCGTCGATTTCTGTTCCCTGTTTTTCTGTGTCCTTCGTATTTCTTTAAATCACGTTAGGTAGGGCTTTTTCCCCGCGATGGGGAAAAAACGCAAGAAGGACGCCGACCCATGGTCCCCAACGGACTCCGACCCAGAATTTCAGCCTCTGACCACACAAGATGACCACCGCACGACCCCGGACTCAGCCCCTGATGCCCCATCTCTTGATACGACCATTGATGATCCACGCCGGACTATTCCATTGGATGACGCCATGGAAGCTCTTTGAGCCTCACCGAACCCTGCTCGCCCAAGACTACGACCTCGCCTCGCAATCCGGACCATACCATCACTCTTCACGCCGCTGACCCACGCTCGAACCAGACCACGCCCTCCCAACCTGAACCAATCCAATCCGTCGAACCCTACCTCGACAATGCTGGGCTTGCATCGCATCGTGTCCCGGGAAACAGCAGCAGAGCTTTAAAATATGCCCGAACCATAAATAATCACACCAGGTGCCCTCGTTATGACGCTACATGAAACGACATAAAATTAGCTTTGCCCGCCACTCTTCTCCAAGCTATCATCGTTCCTACGCCTCTCATCGGTGGGGCAAATGTCTCCTTTCCACCCGTCTTCAAGGAGAACATGTGCTGCTCCGTGTAAGAACACGTGTAAGCTTGAGGAACTGACTAGTGATTGCACCGTGGTGAAACTCGCTGCATGTGATATCCCTACTGTTTCTCTCATCCTCCCCTCCCCTCGTGCACATTGTAGCTTCATTCCTGATATGGATATGGAGGGAGGCGTAGCAGGAGGCCTTGTATGTACAAAATGCCTACCTTGCGCAATGGTAGTACCACGGCTCGCAAACAAAAACATCAGAAGCAGAACAAAATAGTTCGCCCGTTCCCAAGATTTGTGTCGCCGCTCCGGTCAAAGTCACACGAAAGTGCACGAACGGCCAAGTTGGTGGAGCCGAAGCCAGGCGAAGGTGAAATTTCTCGCGCCGGAAATCTGTGTAGCATCAAGCAATCACTCACTCGGTTAGCCAAGGATCGTCTTATCATCTCCATTGTCAGAAAAGATCGCGGTATGCCCCTCCTAATCGGTGGCTCCGTCGACTTGGGACAGCGGGACATGAGCGTTTTATATTGACTCTTTCCATGCGACGCGTAAACGCACGCGTAATGTTAATTAAACTTCACGACCATTAGGGAGGGGAAAGTCCCTCGCTACCTCCTTGCTCCCTTCGATGCTCTTACGCGCATATTTGCTGGGGATGAGATAATACGTGCTACGTGATGCATGCATTCACCATTGTTTCAGATGGACGGGCGTGGAATCCCTCGGATCTCTGCACCCATGTGATGCGATTTACCGTTTGGCTGATCTAAGTTATTATATTAGCATTTCGGCATAGCTGACGCAGGATGCACGCATGACTCAATATTGAGATATAGCGGTGTATAAAACACGGCAGTTGGCAGAAAACCTCCTCACGTACTTCAGCAGTATCAGCGACACCTAGAAACGCCAATCGGCTACCACACGCCCAGTTTCGCTGCAATGTGTGACAGCTACATAACGTTTGCCTAGAAAGTTTTTGCATGTGTACATTTCCTGTGTGCATAGCGTGTCCTGCTAACGTCGGCCACACTAGGCAGGCGCCGCTTTCTGGAGACTTCCACCGCTCCCCAGAAATGGCAATGGCGTCATCACGGCACCGCTCGCTTGAATTATTGAAGCGAGCGAATCGTTAAACGTTCCACGCCCACGTGCACGCACAGCCTCATTGCAAATCCGACAGCCTCGACGCGGCTGGATCGTGCTGCACAACTCGGACTACCATACCACTACTGCTCGTTGGAGAGGATGTGAGTGGCAATGCGCACCGTCGCCAATGGGTGTTACAAGACATCGCGAGTGTCGCCAGAACTGCAGCTGTGACGGCCGCCTGCTGTGGGGCGGCGGCGCTACGGGCGGGTCTAGCTGTCGGGTCGGCCGGTGGTGTGCAGCGCCTCCATCTGGCGGTACAGGTCCTGCTGGCGCTGCTGCCGCACGCCGTCGCGGCGCACCTGGTGTCCGCGGAACGTCGCCTGGATCCGCGTGGCCGCCGCCTCCTCCGCCAGCTCTGGAGACAGCCGGCCGGCCGGTCAGGCGTGGTGCGCGTCACTGACAGCTTGACACAGCAGCGCGTCACTGACAGCTTGACACAGCAGCGCGTCGCTTGCGCGGCTGACAGCAGCGTCACTGACGCTTGACACAGCAGCGCGTCACTGACAGCTTGACACAGCAGCGCGTCACTAACAGCTTGACACAGCAGTGCGTCACTGACAGCTTGACACAGCAGCGCGTCACTGACAGCTTGACACAGCAGCGCGTCACTGACAGCCTGACACAGCAGCGCGTCACTGACAGCTTGACACAGCAGCGCGTCACTGACAGCTTGACACAGCAGCTCGTCACTGACAGCTTGACACAGCAGCGCGTCACTGACAGCCCGACACGGCGGCAAACAAGCAACAGTCTTGACCTGTGTATCTGCCTCATTGAGAATACCATGATCTACATAAATTTTCCATTTTCTTTTTCCACTTAAACAAACTTGAATGGTGTTGCTTAGTGAAGTTATTGACATTTGATAGCTTCATCAAAGCATGGGGTTTCTTGTTCTCCAGTATTCATTCCTGTACATATTGAATGTTTGCAGACAAAAACCAGAGTATAATTCACCGCAATTTGTATGGTTCCATTTAATTACTCAATATGTAAAACAAAACTTAGTACTCCACGCTCCTGCAATGCGAATAATATTTGAAATTCCCAAACCCCTAAACATCTTCCTGTCCCAATTTCATGGTCATGAATTTATGGTTTAAAAAAATCCGAAGTTCCAAGTACATATCGAACCTTCGATCGCAGGCATCCGAGAACGCAAGTCCGGGGTGTATATGTGCACGCCAGTCCGATGTCAATGTGCACGCCAGTCTGGGGTGTATGTACACGTCAGTCCGATGTCAATGTGCACGCCAGTCCGATGTCAATGTGCACGCCAGTCCGGGGTGTATGTGCACGCCAGTCTGTGGTGTATGTGCACGCCAGTCTGTGGTGTATGTGCACGGTAGACCTGGATACATGTGCACGTCAGTCTTTACTGTGTATGCATGCCTGTCTGGCGTGCATGTTCACAACGATCTGTGTTGCACACCATTTTTAAATGGTAGGGTAACGGGACGAGTGAAGCATGTCTCCGCCACATTTCGCCACACTGCATGCACCTTGTGATTGCTTATGGCATTCCTACTCCTGAACGTAGTGTACGATTTCCATGAAATCGAGGGGTCAAATACCGACTTCTGACATGCAACTCTACACGTTGCACGTTGCCCGTCATACAGGGAGGGAAATCATGTTCCCGGTCGATTAGCTAAAACTATTGTTCCCTTTAATTTCGTTTTATCCACTGAACTCCCCACATACGCACACACTTCGCATCGCATACGCACATACTTTCCGTATGCTTACGCATTGCTTAGGCATTGCGAAAACATGCCGCCACGTCACTTCAGCAAGGCAGTGCGGGATCCAGCAGGAATTCAACTGAATGTGGTGGTCCAGTCGAAGTCAACCTGGCTCAGAAAACAATGCTAATGTGAAGCTAAAAAGCAAATAATTCGAGGCATTAAATTCCATAGACCTTTACGATCGCCGCCAGCAGGACATTGTGAGCCGCCCGTGCTGGCTGCCAGATGCGACACAGCGCGGTGCTGCCAACTGACCTGGGTCGTTCAGGTCGACGACGCTGACGACGGCGGCTGTGTTCTGGTGCCGTAGCTGCCTGCGAGCTCGATGTCCGCGGAATGTGGACTGTATCTTGACGACTGCCCGCTGCCGCTCGGCATCGTCTGCGTCAATGTCTGCTGCCAAACCACACGTATGGGTCGAGACGAGCAAACTGCGCCCGGTCGTCACGACGTCAGAACCGGGGACATTTCGTTGCATGATGACTGACTTTATATTCCGACCCGGAAGCGCCGCAAATAGTCGGACTGGGCCGTGCGGTATCGCTTGCTTTACTGTACGCAATGGTGGTGGTGGTGGTGGATTGCTGTTTAGGGGCACGTCGACAGCAAGGTCATTTTGTGCCCAACTGTACGCAATGATTCTAGATTACTTGCATTTCGCGTTGTGTGGTACTAAGCTGGTACAGACATCAAGACATCTGTTTCGTCAGTGCATTGGCTGCTGGTGTTTGCATCTCGAATACAAACTCATTGACCTCTATATATTACTAGACAGACAACTCGACTTTTCAAAACGGTCCCAACGGCGGCGCCGCATATGGGCAAAACGGCGGCGCTGGTAGGCGCTGCGCAGTGTGTTGTGGAAGTAAAGAAGTGATGCTGGGGCGTTCTAGGTGGCGAAAATGACCATATAATTTTTACGTGATAGTCATATATGAAGCAAAAACTTTTGTTTTATATATATATATATATGCATATATCAAGCAAAAACCACATCATCTATTCCCCATTAAGCTTGTACTCCGACCTGCCGCGTCCCTGCTGTTCATCCCCTTGCAGAGACAGATACAGAGGGCACAGGGGATACGTGTCCGCTCATGGCAAGGTGGCGCACATCTTACGAGGAAAAGTGGTCCTACAGTGAGGCTCGAGAGCAACCCTTTCTAATTTTTCAGCTAAAGGCGCCCATCCAGATGAAAATGTGCCCCTTAGTATCATTGAGTGCACCCCCTTGAATTTTCAACCGAAGTCTCCTTTCCAAAACCTTTGAGTGCGCCCCTCTCGAAATTTTCAGCTGAATACACCCCTGGGGGTTCATCCAGTGGCTCCAGACATGTCCCTTCCATGAAAAAAAAAAATCCTGGATCTGCGCCTGCCCTCTTGGCTACGCCCTTGGAAGAGGTCCTGGGCTGACAGAAAGAACTACAATTAAAGGGGAAGTCCTGAGCGCGCGGATGTTGATTTCTGAAGATTATTCGGGTGGGGGGGGGAGGGGCAAAATACATGAAGGAAATGGGCAGATCCAAATTGATTGGGGGATCACACTCCATAGGGTCCCAGGTTAAAGCTTGCAATTATTGGCGGGGGAGCCAACATTGATGGGGCACTTGCCCCTCGAAAGTATATAGTGCAACAACCCTGCCTGAGCGTCAACCCGTGCACTGCAGGATGGTCGTGCGGATTCAGGGATGGTCGGCGGATTCATGGACATGTCCCCATGCAATTTGGAACCCGCGCACCTCCGGGATGGCTCGAGTGCTCCACCTCATATTTTACAGCTAGAAGCACCCCTCCAGTGTGCTCAAGTGCACGCCCCTCCCCCGCTAAACGGATTTTCGGCAGAAGGCGCCCATTCAGGTATTTTCGCAGCGTAAACCTCCCAAGAAATGGCGTCCCCAGACAAATACCCCTCCCCATGACAATTCCTGGATCCGCCCCTGATTAGGATGTAGGATGCAGACACAGTACACATATGCTGTCAACTACAAACATTCCCAGCATTACTTCACTAGCATTTATTGGGTATCCGGGGTCTTAATTCCATGGGGTGCACATGCCGAATACCACAGAAAGCTGGCAAAACGATGATAAAGTTAGACACCTCAAAAGCACAATACAATATTGTACCAGGTGTTTCAGCATTTCTATCTTTTCATCATGAAACCAGCATCATTTTCACTACTTTTTATCAAAATCTATCAACAACTTTTCATTTTACAACATCTCATTCCAGGGCCAAAATGCATGCGAGCGGGTGGCGCGCCCGATCTTTTGCCCATATACCGCCGCTCGGCTGCCTCCAGCCGGGACTGTCCGGAATAGGGCGCGGAGCGTGCGGCGGGTTGCGAGTCGGCCGTCTAGTTATTATAGAGGTCGATGTATAAACTGCTGAATGGTTACAATTGGGGAATTCCACGACAGATCGACCAGGGCCCGACACCCTCATGTCTCAGATTTCGAGCAAAATTGTTATACAGGGTTATCTTATGCCCTGAATCCACCAGGGCAAATTTTACTTCGATCAGGTCAACGGTTCAGGAGTTACAGCCTCTGACATTTCTGGAAGGCCACACTGCAAGGTTATGTTCAGTGGCCGATAACTAAGTTAACTATCAGTCAAGATATAAATATCCATACATTTTTAACTAGCAAAGATTCATGGAATCCAATTCTGACAATATTTGTAACATGTGATGAATAATAAAGGAGATACCCCATGACCTCAGGTCACCAGACCTCCGGTGACGTGACCTGAGTATTTATGTCTTCTAATATACTTATTTACCTCCAATATCCAGTTATCTATATATCAGATAAAAGGCGCCTACTGATGTCAGAAGTGGTCATTGGCCTCAACTGAACTGTGATCGGCACCTGTGTAGCCTGTTTTGTTATATCCAGTTATTTCGCTGAATAAATGCGTCTCAATTTCGTTCGCCGAGAACATTTCCTGACATCTGTTAATGCTTGTATTCTCACAGAAAACACGATCCGTAGGGATTCATGATGACAATGTATACACCACGGTTATACAATCATTGTATGTTTAGAACAAACATGTATCCAACTGAGAAATAAGGAGGTACATCACGTCACAACCATGCCCTGTCAGAAGTGCATCGAAGTACCGTTTGCATATCTGAGGGCACGGAAACGATCAAAAGTGTTTTGTTCTATGCCCAAATACAGTTCAACACACAAATCTGCAAGTAACTGCGGTAACAAAACATGTTTCATATGTGCACCAGTTGATTCTGTCTCGTGTCTAGCTTGTCTTTGTCCACCTATCGTGACACTTCCACGGCACGTCCCTCGTCGCTCGACAATACATGTACCAAAACAGTTTGTTCAAAACAGTAACATTAGCAGGCGAGAACTTGTAAACTTTTTGTGTTCCCTTGACGGCGATATATTTTGTAAAGCGACCTGCGAGGCTCGCAGTGACCTCCACCTCTTCCTTCGTGACAAAGCAGCTCTGATACAGGCCTCACAATTTCTCGCAGACATTGCCAGCTCTCGGAAATCCACTTAGCTCTTAGGTGGCTCTGTTCATCCCCCAGTGTTCCTCCAAAGCCTCAGAAGCATCACAGTCCAGTCCGCCCTAGCTCTCAGGGGACCTCCATACTCCTCAAGTTTTCGTGCTGGCAATGACATTCTAGCTCTGGAATTGGCTCTCAGTATTCCTCACAACGATCGCTAGCCCTTGGGGAATCTTTAGATCTCAGGGGGCACTGTTCGGCTCATAGGGACCCATTCCAAGCCTCTTGGGCATCCCAGCCCAGTCCCCTCTAACATTCGGTGACCACTTCCAATCGTTAGGGGTCTTCTCCAGCTGTTTCAGCTCCAGCTCCAGCTATCAAGGACCATTCCCAGACCTTGACAGTCTTTCTAGCTTCAAGGGCTTTCTAGCTCTAACATTGGCCCTCAGCATTCCTCACAATCATTGACCTAGGGACTCTTCTTAGCTCTTCTATTCGCCCTCAAGGGCCATTTTATGCTGCTAGGATCCTTCCTAGTTATCGACAGCTCTCGTGGTTTCAAGAGCATTCTAGCTCTGATGCTGGCACTCGGTAGTCCTCACCTCAATTGCCAGCCAATAGGGATTTTTCCTCTCGGGTGGCCTTGTTCATCCATTAGGGGCCGCTCTCGACATCAGAAGAATCAAAGTCCAGTCCTCTCTGACTCTCAGGAGATCCACGGCATCACTCAAGGCCCTCTCTTGCTTGTGGGGACCCATCACTGTTCCCAGTAGTCCTGTCTAGTTCTCATCTCGGAAAATTTCAGATCTGAGATGGGCCCTCACTAGTCCTCTTCAACTCGCTTGGGTCCTGTTCATCCCTCAGGTGCCCTTTCAGACCCAAAGAGCATCCCAGCCATATCAGACCCTCACGTGCCTGCTTATTCTTCAGCCGTGAGGGGCAAATTCCAGCTGAGACTGCTCTTTCCAGCTGGTATAGGCACTCCAGCTCTCGGACGTGTCCTCTCTTGTCTTCACGGCTCTTGCTAGCACTCAGGGTGGACCTCTTCACGTGTCAAGGGCACTTTCCACACAAGCTATTAGATATACTTAAACATCTCTTCGGTTATATTTCTGCTCCTCAGGACGGTCGCCCGGAGGGCTCCATTGGACTCAATAGGGAGCGGGTACCCCTTCACCCATTGGAAACGCCACTACTGCGACCGGGCAGGGCAACCCCGGCCCCTCCATGGGCTTAGGAGCCCTTTACGTAGTATCGGAAGCCCTCTGTTTCAGCCCGGATCGTCTCCGAAGCTCGGGGTCTCTTTACCGGCCTGAGGCCCGCTGTCAGCTCTGAGATCCTCTCCATCAGCGTGAGCCAAAGCCGACCCAGTGGCTCTGCACGTCCGACCCAGGGCCCCATCAGTCGGCTCAGACACCCTCTTTCACGGCTCAGCACACACCGTCAGGTCGGAATCTCCTCTTCAAAAGCTTGGGCCTCCTCTATCATGCAAGGGGACCCTGTGCGCTCATCGACCCAAGGGCCCTTCGTGCCGGTTCTAGGCTCTCCCCGACGACCCGGGTCCCCAACAGCTAGGGGTCCTCTTCATCGGTGCAGGGAACCTCCGTAGCGATCCAGGGCCTCCCCTGTCAGGCCGGAAGCCCTCTTTCAACAGCTTGGGCTACTTCCGTCGGCCCAAGGGCCCTTTCTGACGGCCCGAGATCCCCTGCGGCAACTAGGGTCCCTCCGTCATTTCAGGGGCCGTCTTTGACGACCCAGGGCTTTTTCCGGAAGGCTGGAGGGCCATTTTCAAACGCTTGGACCCTGTCCATCAAGCCAGGGGCCCTTTCTTGGCTTGGGCTCTGCTGACAGCCGAGTTAGAAGTTCAATCCTCAATAATCTTCATATATGATAAAGCTTGCGTTTCGAAATGAACATTTGTTGCAAAAAAACTATTATTTTTATTTGCTATATGTCAAGCAAAAATATGGTCCTTCAATCGTGTCAATTTCAAAGGTAAATTTTCATGGGCATCGAGATCACCGGAGGTCACGTGACCTGAGGTCATGGGGTAAATTTCAATCATTTATCACATGTAACAAAATATTACCGGAATTTGACTCTTTGAAACTTTGCGAGTTCAAAAATGTCTGGACATTTATATTTTTAACGACATTTAACATAGTTATCGGCCACCGCGCGTAACCTTGCAGCGTGACCTTCCAGAAATACCCTAGGCTATAACTCTACTTCAAGTAAACTAGGACTTCAAACTAGGACACTAGGAAGTAAACTAGGACTTCAAACAAACACCTTGACCCGATACGAGATCACTCACGCTCCCGTGTATCGTCCGTTCGTCAAGTGTGCCACGTCATCGTGATGCAGGAGCCCTCAGCATACTACATATGGCTGGACGGAATACAAACATTGCAATTTAAACCTGTAGTGTTGGTGACCCCGGTCGACTTGTCTTGATCCAGGACACCGCAACCCTTTAAGTATTGCTACCGGACGGATGTTCAGAAAGAGTTGAAGGTATGTTACGTGGAGAAAATCTACCCAGCAATTCGTGAATTCCCTAGCTAGCATAAAAGAAACCCCGGCATTAGGTGGAATAGGTGTGGAATCTCCAAATATTTGTATACGTCAGGAATATGCAAATTTGAATATAATTGAGATGCGTCAAAATGCAGTCGGAAATCGTGTATATGGTGGCCAGATTTGCGTCGATTGGCATGCATATGCGCGGGTGATGTCGTCCCTGTGGAATATTCAGACTTAACCCCATGACTACCCGTGCGGAAAGTCTTTGAACTGTCAGATTCAAGGAAGGCACTCGTGCGCTCAAACGGAACCTCCCAGGCCCACCGTGGATTGACCCAGGCTGACTTTCATGATAGAACAGGAAGCTGGGGTGAATCGGTGATGAAAAAAACCAACGTTACACTCTCAATTCAGGCTCAGCTAATGCAAATTGGTCGGTAACATCTAAGTACAGAGAAGTAAATTAGGATCTTCCCCCTTCCTGCTCATTTTCCATGTATCCCACTACAAAGTAAGTTCATCGCCACACGTAATATGATCCTTAATTTGCTGTCAAAAACGAATGCATGCACGAATGAGCTACATGTGAAATATTTCCCTCTGGAAGCATCCGGCCAATGAGGAGCTACATGATCAGCTGGCACACGTCTTAAGCCTTGGCAAGCCCATCTTTCTTCTCGGTGACACCAACTTTGACGTGCTGCAGCCCGACAAACCAGGTGTGCGGGCTTATCTGCGTACGCTTTGCGATCTGTCCCTCAGCCAGCTGATAACCAACGTCACACACCCACCACGGCGAGAAGGAGACAGCCCGAGTCTCCTCGATCATCTCATTACAAATCGATCTGACTTGACCACAGAAGTTCGAGTCATTCACACAGATTTCAGCGACCACGACGTCATTGCTGCATCTATCACAATTGACAGGCGTCGCCCTCAGCCCACCGTCATTACCATCCGATCGACAAGACGCTTAGATCAAAATGCTTTGTGCCTAGATCGCTGTTGGCTGACTGGTCCGCCGTTTATCAAGCGACCACCACCTCGGACAAATGGGACGCATGGATGGCTGCATGGCAGCCAATAATCGACCATCACATGCCCCTTCGTCAAATCAAGCTGAAGCACCGGTCGCCGCCTTGGTTGCAGCATGATGACGTTCATACAGCAAGGGCAGCACTGAAACAGGCGCGCGAGCACAGAGATGCAGCACGGAGCGAAGAAGCCCAGCGGAATTACCGTGAGCACAAGGGCGCACTCCGAACGGCTCAACATCACGCATGCGCAGAATACTTTCATACTGCTGGTACCCGCACACCGTGGAAGAACATCCGCAAGTTCATTATTGCCTCCAGCAAGTCAACGATAGAAGAGCCTGGCACAACCAATCAACCGCCTGATTGGCATGAACGGCTCAACCGGCATTTTACCGGCGTCGGTGCCGCGGTAGCTGCTGATTTAGCGATGGCGCCGCCCGGAGAGCCCCTCTGGCCAAGACCCCCACGTGTCTGTAGCGGCGCATTCACACCGTATCCTGTGACGATGCCAGAGCTGTCAAAAGCGTTGCAGCGCATGGGTGGCTCACGAGCGTCCGGAGCTGATGGCATCACCATCCAGATGCTCAGGATGACGTTTAGTGTGGTCGGCCCGCACCTGTTAAACATTATCAACTCATGCATCACAAGCTGTGAACTGCCACCGTCATGGAAAACGGCGATGGTAACACCCCTGCACAAAAGTGGTAATGCAAACGACCCACACAACTACAGGCCAATATCGATATTGCCAGTGGTCGAAAAACTCTGCGAGCGTGTCGTGTGCACACAACTGATAGACTATCTGACTAGTCATCATCTACTGTGCCCAGAACAGTACGGTTTCCGGCCCGGCCTGTCTACCGAGATGGCTCTGCTAGACACGGTCATCCACGCTACCCTCAAAATCGACCAAGGCGAGATCACTCCACTGGTTACAGCTGACACCTCAAAGGCGTTCGACAGCGTGGAGCATAGTCGCCTCATGGACAAGCTCGGATGGTACGGCATCAACTCCGAATGGTTCCGAGCGTGGCTTGAGGGCCGTTCGCAAACAGTGAAGGGTTCTAGCCCTCTGTCGGTAACACATGGTGTGGTGCAGGGCTCGATCTTGGGCCCGGTTATGTTCCTAATATTCTCCAATGACCTCCCACAACATATCCCACACGGCAAGATTGTTATGTATGCCGATGATGTCCAGTTCCTCGACTCCGGGAAGCGAAACGAAATCACAGCCATTAGCCAACGATTGAATGAATCACTGTCAGTCGCCTTTAACTGGTTCATCCAGAATCGACTAAAAGTAAATCCCTCCAAAACTGAGATGGCTGTTCTCCAATCTTCTAGACATACACCTGTGAAATTATCTGTTCGTCTGGGTCAGTTAGAAATAGTACCCACGAAGTCTGTGAAATTACTTGGCGTGAAAATTGATTCACACCTGTCCTGGGATGTGCATGTATCTACTGTTGTGCGTCTGTGTAACTGCATACTCATTGGACTCGCTAGACTGCGTCATAAGTTTTCTCACATTACGAGACGGGTGCTAATTGAGGCACTCGTATTCCCCCACATAAGATACTGTGTGTCTGTCTGGGGAAGCTGTAGCAGAGCCCAGAAACGACGCATTCAAAAATGCATCAACTTTGGTGCAAGGATTGTCGCC